>JABUQX010078893.1:7500-35000 GCA_015478945.1 Trachelipus rathkii
ATAGTATATAAAGATATATATATATATATATATATATATATATATTTATATATATATATACCAGTATATATATATATATATATATATATATATATATATATATATATATATATATAAAGTGTGGTCCAACACCAGTTGCTTGACCATTTCCAAAATAATTTATATTTTACATACTGTTAAACTTATATCTTGAAAATTCAGAACAAAAACAACAAAAATTAATTCAAACTCGTTTCAACAGGGTGGCCATTTTTTGCACCTTTGCATAGGTCATTTTGGGATTTATAGCAGTTGCTTTAAACTGGTTTCAACAGGGTGGCCATTTTTTGCACCTTTGCATAGGTCATTTTGGGCATTTATAGCAGTTGCTTTAACTCCCTTATCTTAGCTCTGGTAATTCCTAGGACAAAATCTCAAATATTGTGATGTTAAGTACATTTTAAAGTACAATTTTGCTAATTAAAATTTGGTTCTAAAAATATTCCTTCACCATAAATTTTCATATCAAAGTTTTGTATGAAAATCATTGCAAATGTCATGTTTGGGATGACTTTTAATTTACTTTTTTAATTTATTTAAAGTTTGACATTTTCTGGGAAATTAAAACTATAGCAATGATTTAACCTAAAAAAAAAATTTGTACTTTAAATCTTGCACACTTTTTGACTTTTGAAAAAATTGCTAAATTTAGAGCTTAAGGAGAGCCTATACTTTAAAATAGCTTTTTCCTTTAAATTTAAAAATTAAACAATATTTTGAAGAGGAACTATCAAAATTTAAAATTTCAGTGAAATTAGAAATTTTTCACAGACAGTTTTTTATGTATTTTATAAAGGGGGAGGGAATTTTGGACTTTTGTCTTCCACAAAAAAAAAAAATAATAAGTAAATAAAAAATTCTAATTCACAAAGAGCATTCCTGACTTTTAATATCAGATCTTCAGTTCTGAGTAAGATTCTGAACTATGGATCAACATAGAAGGCCAAAAAACTATTTTGTTAACATTCTTTCCCTTTTCCCTCCTTTCACAGAATTTATATGTCACCTGCTACAATCTCTCCTTTATTTTCCATATATTAATTAGATACTTCCACTCTCTATAAAATTTTCCAGCAGTCCTCTGCTAGAATTTTCTTTGTTGTAAGGTAAGGATATTTTAATAAATCTCCAAGAGTTTCAATTTACTCTCATTGACTGTTGGTGAGAGAAGCTTCATGAGTACCTCACTTTTCCACCTTGACACTTTAAACCTTCAATTAATTTTGGGACAACATGCTACCTTTGCCGTTTAGCTTGCCTTATAAGATTTGCTGCAAAAGTATTATAAAGTGTAAATTCTTCATCTCATGCGTGTAATCAATATTAATGTCATTGCAACAATCTTTTCAAACTTTTATGTTCATTCGAGCAAAATCGAAATTCCGGTACTTCTTTGTTTGACATTCAATAAAATCTATATCACATTGACCAGTTTCCTGAAGTTCTTGGTCATTATCCTTTGATTTTTTAAACTTACTGATCATATTTAATCTGTTGTCCGTAACTATGCTAATAACTTGCCTTTTATTGATTTCAAATTCTTTGAAAACATCAAAAACAAGTTGTTGGATATATTCACTGAAATGTTGTGATTTGGTATCTTAAGTTGTTAATGTTTTAGAACTATAATTTTTACCTTCATCCACATACTTAATATTAATAGCAAAATAAATTACATTTGCCCTTGTACAAGCATCCATTTTCGAATGCAAAAGGGTCCCTTTATGCATTTTTTTAATCTTACTTTTTGGATACACATATGTTTCTTCTAGACCCATTTTATAAATGTTTTTCCTGTATAAAGAGAGACTCATTTTCAAAGCCATTTATTTCCCCACACAATCTTTAAAATCCTCATCTTGCAAAAAAATAAATAAATAAATAAAAAATGGGATATCTTCAACCACCATTACTTTAATATCGTCAACTGTCTGAAAATCATCGATCTGGCATGGTAGGACGCCACTAGAAGAACCCTTGAAGCCTGTTGTGGAAGAGATTGTATCTCTTGGTAAATCCATGTGGAGGTGGACGATGCCGACGTTGGTAAACTCATCGAAGGCCACAGAGAACTGACGACGGAAGAACAGCTGCTGCTTCAGGAACACCATCATTCAGACGCAGTGAAGTTAATTGTATAGGGGGTGGAAGCAGAAACATCGGAGGAAGCTTTTGTGAAAAAACATCAACTGGATATACTAAATTCGAGGGTGTGCGACTGCGTTGTTTAACAATAACAGTGTTTCGCACTTTAGAAAAAAAAAATTAAAAGTTGTACAAAACAAATTTTGCTTACCGGGTTCCTGAAAAAACGGCCTGCAAAGGGTGAAAAGTTCACCGGGAAAAAAGCCTAGCTTAAGTGAGACAGTGTGTGAGACAATGCAAGAAAATGTGAATGATGTTTTAATGAAAAGAGATTCTCCTTCCAAACAATAATCCACCGCCTCCCTCAAGCTCAGATCGTCTCAGTTCCAAGGAAATTAACTTAAGACATGTTTATTTCTTTGTTTTATCTTTTACAGTACTGTATGTGATTATAATTGTTAGGCATGTTCATTCTAACTGCATATTTTATTTAAAAATGCTGTACTTAAAAAAACAAAATTGGGGTGGATTTTTTGGGGGCTAGAATGATTTATTACATGTCAATTAATTTAAATGGAGCAAATTGTTTCTTAAACGAGCATTTCTTGAAATGAGCTAGCTCTCAGAACATATTAAGCTCGTAGTAAGAGGTAATATATATATATATATATATATATATATATATATATTATTAGTGATGGGGGTAACATCCACATCCGCTCATTATTAAAGATTCGCATCTGCATCCACGCTTTGCCCTGCGGATGTTGCGAGGATATTTATTGTCGAGATTTGATAAAGAATTTTATAATAAAAATACTGAAGATTAATCTGAACGCAAAGTTTAAATGAGAGACATGTGACTCGACTCAACTGTATAATGATGACTCCTGATCTCACAGCATGAAGTTCATAATAATTTGAGTCAACAGTCACATGAGATTAGGGATGCAAAAAAAAAATCAGCCTCTACAGCTTGTTCCGATGTAATGTCACCATTAATCTCTAATGCTATGAAGCATTTGAACCATCTCTCAAATGAAAATGATGATGGTTTAAAAGAATGAAAGATGTAATAAAACTAGTGCTAGAAAAACGCTTTCGTTCTGTGGAAATTAATGACCTTCATACTATTGCAACTTACTTAGATCAACGTTATAAAGGCAAGTTTTTTTGTAACAGTATTAGAACAAGTTAAATCGTCACTTTGTGTTGCAGTTGAAAAACTTCAATCCGACCAGTTTATTAATTCGCCACCCATTAAAAGAAAAAGCAAATCTACAGAACCAACACTCTCAAGAAGTAAATCAACAAATTCACTGAAAGAATTTCTACAGTCCAGTAGTGATGAAGAAACACACGCATACCAAAAGATGTAGTGCAAATGATTGAAACTATCACCAAGAAAACGACTAGATACAATGATGATCCTATCAGTTGGTGGCTAAGCAAAATCTTAACCCCATGCTTAAGTAAACTTGCAAGGAAATACTTGGCCTGTCCTCAAACTAGTGTTCCAAGTGAGAGAGTATTTAGTAATGCTGGGCTAATATATGATAAAAAGAGAAACAGACTCTCAGCAGCAGGGTTGTGGAGTCGGAGTCGGGGAGTCGGTAGTTTTGAAGAGAGTGGTGTCGGAGTTCAATTTTGAAAAAGGTGGAGTAGGAGTCTCTAATTTTGAAGAGGGTGGAGTCAGAGTCAGAGTCAAAGTCTGTAATTTTCAAAAGAGTGGAGTCGGTAATTTTCAAAAGGATGGAGTCGGAGTTGGTAATTTCAAGAGGTCGGAGTTGGAGTCAATTTTGAAGAGGGTGGAGTCGGAGTCAGCAAATTTTTGAACCGACTCCACAACCCTGCTCAGCAGAAAAATTAATGTTTCTCAAGCACAAGCTTCCTATATTTGAATTTCAATATTAGTGCAAAAGTATATAATCCATTGTAAAATCTCTTTCATTAAGGTCGGAGGTTGGGGAAAGGTTGGTGGACTGCATTTGAGTTGAGTCCCCCGTCCTGCACCCTGGTAATACTATATAAATAGATTGTAGCTAAAACTTGAAATATTATATATATATATATATATATATATATATATAGTAGTATAGTATATATATAATATATATATATATATATATATATATATATATATATATATATATATATATATATATCAAACATCTAAAATCAAACATCCGCATCCGCGGATGCAAAAAATTACATCTAAGCTGTATCACTAATATATATATATATATATATATATATATATATATATATATAAGGTGCAGTAGCAGTATATATATATATATATATATATATATATATATATATATATATATATATATATATATATATATATATATATATATATAAAACAGAGATATCCATTATATTTCCATAAGAAAGAAAAAGGATAAGAATTTTTCTTTCTTATTTACAATTTGATTTCTCCCCGGCTCAAAATCAAATATAATGTTACACCACAGTTTCATTTCTTTTTTTTTCTTTTTCATCGTTTAGACTATCGCATGATCTCTCCTTTCCCCCCCCCTCCTGTCTGATAAATTTCTTTCAGAGTTGCCAATTCACTTTTATAGGTATTCAAAATTTTTCTTTTTTTCTTTTCATTTTTTTGATACTTTAAACACTTCTTTATATTTATTTATATAACCCTGTTCTTCTTTGAAGCTTTACACTTTTAAAACTTAGTTACACATTAAATTTAATATTACCTTGTTCCTCCAAATTTACCACCAGCAGTTTCATTTTCTCCCTGTAAATTATAATCACCTCCCTTCTATTTTTTTTCCCTGATAATTTTCTCGCTGAGTTGCCAATAAACAAGTTTTTATTTTTACTATTTCTATTTTTGGATTTTTGGTTAATCAACGATTTTTATATCTCTCAGAATCTCTATTGATATATTCTTTCATTCAACACACTCTAAATTGTTTACATCGACAGAAATCTTACAAAATAAATTACCATCTGTTCTCAAGCGAGCACTAGCATCTTTGCTTATCTCCCAAAACAAAATATAATCCCTCCTTCTTCCCCCTTTTTTTCTCCCCTTCTCTCTTAGTAGCCAGTCCTGCAAAATTAGTGAGACTCACTTTTTAAATGAAAGTTACACTACCTTGGTGTTTTGTGTGTGCTCTCCGATCAAGTTGTCTTTGGAACAAATGTGGCACATGTGGTTGTGAGTTAATTTACAAATAAATAGTCTGAAGTAGTCAATGCGCATATCATTTTCCAAGGCTTTAACAATAATTCCTCACTTCATACGCTAAAGAAGTCATAGAGGAAAGTGGTGAAGAAATCACATATCTCCAGAAACTTGAAGGTGAAGAAAGTCTCAAAACAAGAACCACATTCGTGCCAGATTTGATTCTCCTCAGAGTTTTTTGCACAACCCAGGTACAAAAAATTTTCTCACTATATTTTTTTTTTAAAAACAAAGTTCAAAAATATAATTGTACACACCCCTTTGCTTTTATCAAAAGAGTAATAAAATTAACGTTAATGTCAGGTAAATTTTGGGGTTTATTTTTATATAACACAATCACAAGCGAGATTTCAAAATTTTAGCTAAGTGCTAAATCCAGTTCCCTTGGCACTATATTTTTAAGAAATCTCAATATGACTACTGATACTGGATTCTACACCAAACAATGGCACACCAGCCCCACCTAGAGTTCCACTGCACCGGCCCAACCTATCGCCACAATTACACAGGTGACGAGACCAGATTTGCTTCTCACGGGCAGGGTCAACAGTAGATGGACGGGCCCATCTTTGGCTAACTGGGAAATTAATGTAAGAGAAAATATTGTACTCAAACATTGTGTATCAGGATCAGCTAAACTCGCTCAGGCGCTAAATCAGGTCAGCAACGATCCTGATTCAAAAGTAAGACAGTTCTAAAACGCCAAACCTAAGATTTTTAATGTCCCAACATTAGATGACTTCATCACCAAAATTAAAGAATGTTTCTTCCCTGATAAACCTCTCTCTTCTCTTGACGTGATGTTGCACGTGAGAAATTTTAAATGGGCTGACAATCGCTCACTTAGTTCTGTGGCTCTTTCATTGCAAGAAATATACACTGAATTTTTTGATACTCTTTCCCATTTCGGCAACGCTTTTAAACCAGATGAAAAACTCATCATGGCCACAGCATTTTTACATCTAGGTACATTATTGCCCGAGAAACCGGATATATTTAGGAGTGATTTTAAGAAGTATTACCAAGCCTAGATCTAACAAAACAAATTCAAGTATTTTTACAGAAGTCTGAGGGCAGATTAAATAACCCAATCAAAATGGTCATCCCTCAGGAAAACATCCACTTCCAAAAGGCTGCTCCATTCATAGAGAAGCCCCAAAACTTTCCCCAGCGCTAAAACTTTCAACAACCAAACCAAAATTATCAAAAGCGATCTTTCAACCATCAATAAAAGCCACAAACTCCGGTGTTTCACCCTAGGCAAAGTTCCCCATGCCAAAACACCCAAATATGTTTTCATTGTGAGAGATCCGGGCACACAACTCCGTTTTGTCCTTTTGACCCCTATTGCCGATATTGTAATGAAAAACACAAAAGGGGAACAAAGCCAAACTGTAAAGACTCTAGATAGAATCTAAATAACACAAATTTTCCTTTGAAACACGCCACAATAACTGAACAAATTAAACAAAATTTTATAAACAATAAATGGATGGGAACTGGCATCTTTAGACAATCATATCAGGGAGTTAAACCCAAAAATAGACCAAACTATCAGCAACCACCACAACAGAATCATAGATCTTCATGGAGAAATAAGAAAACGTCCTACGCCAAAATGGCTGAACCCTCAAGTGAATATGAAGAAGTTCCAGATGAGCAATATGAGATGCAACAGCAAAACTTTTACTATGATGATGAAAGTGAAAATTATTACAATGAGGAACCAAATGACCAGTGTAGGACACATAGAAAAACCTCCCCTCCTGGTTCAAGGAGATACAAATGTTAACACATATAATTTAAATGTTCCTAACTCTCCCAACTCTTATTGTAAGCAAAATGCAGCTATGAATGCATTCACAAATCAAACACACAAACACACTAGATAGGATGCAAAATGTTTCTTGTTTTCATTTCAGATCTGAGGTCACAGCAGATGATGAGGTTTTATCACCAGATGGTATGGATGAGAAGGATTTTAATGGTTCATCGGGAGAAACTATAGGTTTTATAAAAAATTTTACTAATAATTATGCTTCTCTCAACAGGGTTTCTCCCACTCAAGACTCTCACCACACTTCCAAGGATCAGGTACATTTTGTTATTAATGATACTGTTAAACCAGGTTCAAATTTTAAAACACTTAATTTTAATAATAATAAATTATATAATTATAACAATATAAAGCTGGTCATTATTGATATTGAAGACACCGGGAATACGAATAGTAGTAGTGGAAATGACACAAATAAAAAATCCATTACACTAGAGCTCTCACCCCCAATGAGGGACAATCCTATTGCACATGTTAGAAATAAGATGTGGAATAGGACCCCTTCTCAAAATGTAGACACAATATCTCAAACAAAAAGAAGTAGTAATGAATATGACATAAGTCAAGTTAATACCTATATAGCACAAAATGCTGCAGAGGTAGGAGGCAATGAGGAAAGTAAGACAGATATAGGATATGATTGCTGGAAAATTATTAGTGGTAGTACCACAAGCATTTTTGGAAATCATATAGCTCACACGAATATAGAGCACTGGCAAAGAAGTAGAATGAGCATAGCATATGACCAAAAGAGCAGAGCAGAGCAGATGCTGAAAAGCAAAATGGAATTAGGATTAAATATACCAGACAGTCCAGAGGGACAAGGTATAACTAGAATTGACGTGCAAAACAATATAATAAATAGGAATGAATATGAAAAGCGCACTTTCAATATATACAGGAGGAACAGAATGTTAAGTAGTACAAATAAAGCAAGTAGAAGAACAGCCCCGGCATACACTAAAAACAATGTAGAAGCAGACTTTACAAATTGTAATGATTTGCATAATAATTTAGATAGGAATAACTTCATAGGGTATACCTCAGCATAGTTTTCATATATCTTCCTCTTGTTTTAATATTTTTCTTTTGAATTCAATGACAGCTCTAATTCCTTTAAAGACTTAATTAGTAATTTTGATCTCTCTCCCCCATTAACGAACAACACAGATTCCTCTTTTTCCTCTATGCATGCTCCAACTCTAATGAATGAGAATTTTTCTCAGGGCACCCCCCCTTCCTCTCAAAAAGATTGCTGACACTATATTATCTTTTAATGAAGCAACATTACCTAATTCTTTATTAGTTTCTCATACTCTCGATTCTGAGGATTATGAATCGATCCCCGGACCATCACTTAATGAATATTTGGAACCTCAACCATCACTTAGCTTCTCTCATGTTGAAAATCACACTCCCATAACTACTCAAAGTACACAGCACATACAATATCACGCTCCTCTCTACCCCAAGGAATCAAATAACTTCTCTATTTTCACTTCTGCACATAATATCAGTTATAACTCTCTTCCACAAGTAGCAACACTTCCTTCCTCTTTCACAAACGACACTGTTCCAATCTCAAATTCACAACCACCTTATATTCATTTCAATTCAGAGCAGGACAAATCGATCCAGGAGCCCCCGCACAACAAAAATTTTCAATCTCAGCCTCAAACATCTTTCCCAGCTTCTGATTTTGCAAATCTTTCTACTCAGAACCCACCTAAAGTAGACTCTCATCTTTCTTTATCTTAAATCGAATCAATTCCTTTTTCTAATTCCACCTCTAAACAATAGTTTTCTAAACGCTGTTCCACAGGAGTTAACTTTGTCTTCATATTTTACAAATAATACAAACATAGTCATGGATGAATAGACCATCTCTCAACCTTTAGTTGATCCCGCATATTTTTTAGAAACTGCTATAACATTTAATACCTATACATTACACAATAAACGCTTTCTTTTAGACTCTGGCTCAAACAGTTCGCTCGCGAAACGGTCTCTCATATTAGAATTAGAAAACAGATTTGCCATAAATATACCACTCACGAAAATGCCTATCACTTTGAAATCTATCAAAGGAGATGTCTTTAATCAAATAGGGACAACAATCCTATACATCCACATTAAACACATAGTTTTACCATAAATTTTATTGTAATAGATGATTCTTTATGTGGTTTTAAAGCGGATTTACTTTTAGGAACTAATTTTCTTACACAGCCATATATTAGGTTTGAAGCACATAAAAATTCTCTCTATTGTGTCAGATAGGGAGTACATTTCAATACCTCTTATTCCCTTCAGACTACCTCATTTTAAGTTCTGAAAAATCTTATCTTCATAACTATCTCTTCATTGGTAGTGTTTTGAGTTTTTTATTTTTAAATTAGGATATTATTAATTATATATATTATATTATATATTGATTATATTATTAATATAATTATACTAGGTATGTCATATATATATTGTTATTAACCGTCTATAAAATACTGATATTCGTATATATATATATAACTTATTATTATTAGAAATGTGAATTATTATAGTATTTAAATTACTATAATTATATTATATATGTTAGTGAATGCATAATGCAGATGTCATTTCATTTTTCATGCTTCCTGCGTGTATAAGGCTCTCGGGTGCGGATGCGGAATGCGCGATGCGGATTGCGGATGCTGATGCGGATGTATTGAATTTTATGAGGTATATATGTTATAACATTTAATATATTATGATTATTTATATATATAATGAGTTATAATAATATATATATATATATATTAGTATATTAATATATATAAGATAGGAGTATTAGTATATTAATTTACTAGATCTAGTACTTATATTGTTAATTAGGTAATAATAAGATCTGACTAGTGATGTCGGGTTTATGTATGTTGTTATTTACTTTTAGCTTCCTGTTTATACTGTATTCATTATATTTTTAATATATAGTAGTTTAATGATGATGCGTGAGATAAGTAGAGTATTATGGTGGTTTGATAATAGGGGTGTCTGTTGGAGATCTTAGCAGGTTGTATAGTATAGTATAGTAATATTTTTATATAATAATATTAATAACTAGGAGAGTTTAATGGACAATGAGTAATAGTATAGTCATATATAGTAATTTTAGTAGTAGTGTTAATATTTTATTTTTCACTGTTTTAATGAGGATATTTTTTATTTATCAATAATATATAATATTATATATATACTATATATATTATATATTTATTATATTTATTATTATATATATATATATATATATATATATATAATATATATATATATATATATAATATATATATATATATATATATATGCCTAATATATTTTCGAGTTTTAAGCTCAAATCTATTAACCCTTGAGGTCCTGAGATTACTGATTATCTCTCGAGTTCTAAAAGATTGTATTTAAGCTGTGCAATAACTATGTTCTATTATGGTTGGAGGGTAGTACAACAGGAACACATTCTTGTATCATCTTGTTTAAGAGAAATATGGAGAGTATCATATGTAGAGGATGTTTGGTCGATAATATTTGATCATCAAAGTGCGACGGTAATCTGTCTTCATATCCGGGGAGGATCTAGAGAGGGGGATATGTAAACGTAATAATTGATTTGTGTGAGTGTATATTAACGAATAGTGTTTATTTCAAGCTGATATCAAAATCGAGTTAGTGGGCGGGGAGATGAATATGAGAGTAGAGATAATTAAAATATAATAATATAAGACTCTAGGAGTTATGTGTATTCTTAGCAGAATGGGAGAAAGTACATATGATTATAAGTTTTCTTTCTCGCGTATATATACCTATTATACATGTATATTATGAGTAAATAACTAATATATATATATATATATATATATATAATATATATAATATATATATATATATAATATATATATATATATATTATATATATAATATATATTTATATATATATATATATATATATATATACAGGTCTTTTATATAAATATTATACTAATATAATAATTTAATATATCTATATATATATATTATTTTTATCTATAATAGTATTATTATGTCATTGGTATAGATATTTATGATAATATGATGATATTATTTAGGGCTATATAAGTAGTCAATTATACTATTATGAGTATTATTATGATTAATAGTCTTATACTGATAACATTTATATCATAGTTTATCATGAATTTACTCTATAAGTATATTATAATATATTATTAATATATATATGTTAGGTATTATTATATTTATTTACTTATATATATATATAATAGTACTATAGAGTGAGTGTATATATATACTATAATTGATTTAAGTGTAAGTGTACTGTACTATTATATACATAATATATATAATTGGATTTTAATTTTTTATTATTGATTACTAATAGGTATATTGGTATATTTTAGCTCTTACTATTACGCTCAGTATAAGTGTATATTGTTATACGCTACTTTATATTATGGGTGGATGTCGATTAGTGGCTTAGTGTCATTATATAATAGCGTACTAATATTCATGATAATATGTGAGAGTATTTATATAATATGAGTTCTGTTTTAGATTTATTAGTATTAATACTGTTCGTTATTATTATCATGCAGTATTTTTATGGTCATTATATATATTTGTGTCTATTTAGTTATAATTTTATTATTATACTTAGTTTTTTTAATATATATGTAGTATTATATTAAGTTATATTATATTTAAGTTAAAGATATGTCAACATTATTTTAGTGTATGTGTGTATTTTGTATATATTTTGATTAATTTATGTTTGGTTCGAGAGAGGGTAATCTATCATGAGATATACTTTAAAGTTTAGTATATACTAGTTAATTTTTATTAATTAATATAATATAATATATATATATATTATTATTATATATATTTATATATATATATTTACCTTTTTCATAATTATATAATAATTATATATATATTATATATATTAACTATATTATATATATAATTATAATAATAATATATTATATATATATTATATATATATATTATAATATTATAATATATATATTATATATTATTATATATTATATATTATATATAATATATATTATATATATCTATTATATATATTATTTATTTTAATATATATAATATAGTTATAATTACCGATAGAAAATGTATATACAAATACGTATAATATTAGTATATTATAATATATATATATTATATAATATATTAATAATTAAATTTCTTGATTGATAGTTGATTATTATAAATTATATAGATGTGATATTATTATCTATTATATATTTAAGTATTATTATATATATAATATATATTAGTATATTATATATAATATTATATTATTATATATATATATTTTTCATATATTCATATTTATTATAATAGTCATAATTTTACAGGCTTAAACTCAAGGTATCAGTAGAGTCTGAGAGAATTCATTGGAATGCATTCGGCGACATCTCAAGTCAGCTGAAACCCACACACTATCTGAGCGGGAGACGCTCATATGCGAGTTTTGCGAAATTATGTCAACTGAACATCCCCTTACCTACGTAAAATATCATATCAGACACAAAAATCATCTAAGCCCCAGCCTCTGGTTACCACTGTTAAATAATCACCCACTTTGCTACACAATACTGGTCCCATAGATCCTTTCCATGTGATATCAGTGTGGAGACGCGCTGAGTATAAGGTCTAATATTTTCATCTTTTCAGCCCAAACATGTTTCTTGCATTCTAGTCATGCATTTCCGTGAAAAGCTGGAGTAGGATTGTACCCTCGTCGTCACCGATTCTCCTCTGCTATCTTCTGTGAAAAAAGCCCGTTGCGAATGCTTGGCAAAGCTTGTAAACGCATTGGGTTGTACTTCAGATCGGAGAGCCGCGCCAAATGATCCTCGCGGTAAATTGAGGCAAATGAAAACATCAATCCTCGTTGTTGTCGCTGATAAAGGTTCGATAGTACCGTACGCCATCGGGCGTAAAAATCAAGTGACACGCGCATTCTCATCTACGGAAAACAGCGTGCCACTCCTCTGCCCTTCACGCCATCTCATAAGATGTCGGTATATGCTCTGAGCCTGTCATTTGATCTGTGAGGAAGAAGGTTTGTTGGAAGAAGTTATTGAAAAATGTTCAACTGGTTGGGAACTTGACGTTGGAACTCAGTCAATTCTTTCATCTTATCAACTCTCCTCTCTCTCTCTCTTTCTCTCTCTCTCTCTCTCTCTCTCTCCATCTTCTTCTCTTCTCTCTCCTCTGTTCACTCTCTCTCTCTGTCACTTGTTGCTATGGATCAAGCATTTTGAGGTGACTACGAGCTCTCTACGACCCTCTCTCTCTCTATTTCCCTCTCCTCTCTCAAGGATTCTTCTTGAGGTGGATCCTCATGTCTCTCATACGCGCTGCTTCTTGGATCGAGCTTTCATTACGGTATGCTTCTCTCGTTTTCGTAGTTTGTCTTCGGTCAGGGGTTTGAGGGGGATTATTCTTTATGGTTAGACCTTTAGGTTTATTTGCGTTTACATCTTCTCTCCGTCTCTCTCTCCTCCTGATATATATATGAGGTAAATGATGTTAATTATATATTATATATATTATATATATTAGAGGTTATATATATATAATAACTATATATAATATATAATTTTGTATATATATTAAATAATATTATAATATATATATTATAAGTATATAATATACTATATATACATTATATATATTATATATATATATTATTATGCAAGAGAGTCCAAATAGCCAAAGGTCGAATCTTTGTCAAATCAAAAATGACACAGCTGTCCTGGTGATAATAGCTAAAACCGGCTGAATGGGGGAATTTACATCGGGGATTTAAAAAATTTACAGACACCGTTTTCTCTACTAGGACGTTATTATTTTATTTATTTATTATTATTATTGATTATTATTGCTTTGGACGATTTGAGGGATGAATTGTAATATGATTATAGTTATTATTTATTGATTAAGCATTCATTATTGAGTTATTAATTATTATTATTAATTATTATTATTAATTATAGTTATTATTATGTATAAAACCATCACATACCGCGTAGCTGAGAGATTGGGGTCTCAACTTATCGCAGCGTTATGTAACAAATAACGCTACGAGTATTTATTTCTAGGAATGATGTAAAATTAATGTTTTTTTTATATGGTAGCTGCTAAAGGTGGTATTGTTTTACATAGACCCAAAGGAATATGGCTTCCTTCAAAATGACCGCCTGGTGCTACGGGCTGTTATTTGCCTCTCCAGCAAAATCCTCATAAAGTAAGTTATGAAGAAACGTGTAGATATGATATTTAATTAATGTCTTTGCCAAGCTGTAGTTAGAAAATTTTCCTTCAACATCTAGACACTGATGTCTTTAAATCTATTTTTTTTAGATATTCTGTACTTTCGAAGTAATAGATAAATCGTGAAAAATAAGTAGAATGTAAAGTAGAAAAGAAACAGTATATTATGGTCTTGCCGGTTTAAACCCGGGCTTGTGTCCTGTAGTTTTCCAATTTCCTGTTATTTAAGCGGCTCCACGACTGGAGTATCACTCTAAGATACGGCACGGTTGTGGATGAGAGAGGATTGGGTTCGAGTATATCAGACTTTCAGGGATGTTCGTACATGGCTGGTCGTAGAGATAGTAATTGAGTCCCACGTGAGACGGGCGACGCAGAGCACACTGTACACGACTGAACGATGACTGCTCACTTCTGCAGGTGTAATGCACAGAATAGCCTGTGCTCCAAACACTAAATCGAGAGTTACAACGTACAGCACCCAGAAGTAAAAAAAAAACTGAGCCAATTGTTGTATCTGATATTAAATTTTAATATCTTTGTTGCCTGTAATATTACAACTAAATTTACTAAACGACGCCATAGTTTATCGATCGACTGTATACGAGATATTTCGTTTAGATTATATAGAGATACATAATGCAAATTAAAAGCAGGCGCAACCGACGGAGAGAAGCACTAATTTTTTCAGCGAAGTAACCTTAACTTTTACCTTAACTGATTTGAAATTCTGTATTTAGGCGGAATGTACTGCTGAAGCAGCTTATACTCACACGGATGGGCGTGCCGTATTTGCTTCGGGTTCTCCTTTCGATCCCGTGAAGCTTGGAGGAAAAACGTTTATTCCAGGCCAAGGAAATAACGCTTACATATTCCCTGGTGTTTCTCTTGGCGTTATTTGTACAGGAATTCATCACATTCAGGATGAATTGTTTTTGATAGCTGCCAAGGTTAGTTACGTATTTATTGTTAAGAGTTTATTGTATTATGTTTTATTGAAGAATATGTATTTATTAATAATAAAATTCTTATTCTAAGTTTTGAGAAATTTAGATATCTTGAAATCTTTATCCAGTCTTTATTTTTCTTGCAAAAATTATAATATTATGCGTAAATTGTATATTTGTAAATATATGAAATAGTTTGTGATAAAACTTAATTTCATTTTTCGCTACTGATAATAGGTGCTCTCTTCCAATACCGAGTAGATTTCAAAATGGGAATTTTCATTTTTGCCGTATAAATTAAACATTTCAGTTTCCTGTAAAAAAAATTTGAAATCCATATTTCTAAAATTATCGCTGTACAATTCATTATAGATTTTATAACTTATTATAGTTTTTTTCGCAGTCTTGGTGTTTCTTCTGAATGAATTGATTATGAAAGTTAGTTCCTTAGTTATTTTTACAAACTTCCGGAAGTTAGTTTGTGTAAATAATAAAAGTAAAGGGCAATTTTGCTGCGAAATATAAACTCTTTAAAAAAAAAAAATTAGCCTAGAAAAAAAATTATTACCTGCGTTTTGTATACCAGAGGATTTGTATTGACGGGGTTAATGATTTTTCCCCTTATGGTTAGAGAATATCGTGGATCGGGATCCTCGCGAAATATCAATAATTTATGTTGCATTGGCCAGCAAATTTAAGGGCTGGGGATAATATGGTAACGGGACACCAGGACTTTGCTTCAAGGTTAGATTTATAAAATATAATCCTCCTCATCTTCGTTTCCGACCGACATTAATAATTAAAGAAAGGTTGTTCTGAAAACATTGGTGGCTAAGATATAAATAGCCTGAAGCAGAAAACGCGAAGGCCTTCTACACAAAACAAGGTATAGACGAATTACCCCCATATTACAGGTTCTTTAATGGGATTGTTCATCAAAGATTTTTTAAAGACTTTGGTTATAAAAAATGAACTAATATAGTCCCCGTCCTTCTCTGCTTTTCTTCATTATATGATAGTTATATTATATTAAATCTGATCGGTAATTTATAGAGTATGGAACACCGATGTGATCCTTGGCATACAGAAACGATTGTGATCAGGAAGTAGGAGAGTTACGCGAAGAGGTAGTGAGTAAGTGCGATTTAGTCTACAGCCATACTGAGATGCAATTCGATGTCGATGATAGGAATCATCTTTGTGAGAAAGGCAGATGTGCACACAACATGATATACGCGCTTAGAGACAGAAGGTATAGGTATAAGATTTGTGAGAGGAGTATCTAATATAAGACTATGTATAATAGTGAGAGACAAAGAGTGTGATTATATAGTTCTCGATTGCGATATAAAGTTATGCGTATGACATGAGGATTGAACGAAGTGATGACAACGTATGATATTAGAGTGATATAGATGCGATCATAGCTATTATGATATGAATGTGAAATAGTTACTGTGTCGCGAGAAGGCATTCTTGTTTAGTGGCCGAGAGCGTGAGATGCGTATGGATGGATGAATAGGCGAGAGAGCAAGGGAGAGTGCGACACCATAATTTTGTTTTTGTTAAAGCTAACGATTTAACGTCTAGAGAGCAGAGACACATATCAGAGGCGTAAAGAGGCGTAAAATTATAGAGATAAGGCGAAGTTGAGGTGTCCGGATGCACAGAGTTCAGAGATTAAATTTTAAGTTAGATAAAAATACTAGAAATTATTAGGAATTTAGGAAATAATTAGAATCTTAGAAATTTTGTTTCTCTGTTAAACGCGTTTACAGAAACTGCCTCGACATATCCGCAACCAAAAGATTTAAGGGCATTTATTGATGCGCAACTCTACGACTTCCATTACGGAGACGCGCTTCCCAATATTTACGAGTGGCCAGCCAATAAACTTTGAAATTTTTGTTTTGGGAGCAGTGTAAATTTCGGTCTGGTAGAGAGTGAGAGAGAGAGAGGTCTGTGAGAGCGCCCTCTTTCAATCTATAAATATAAGAAAGAAGCTGCTGTTGTTGTTGCTGTATTATTTGATTTTTCTTTTCTTTATTTTATGCACCTGGTGTTACATTGTTTTTTGGACGTTGTTATTATTGCTGTTGTTTTAACGAAACTTAGTCGAAATGTAGAAATTTTTTTGTTAATAGATTTTCTATTTATTATTTTACATTTATTATTTTACATTTTTTTATTTAGAGATTAGATAAGTGTTATAAGGACCTATTCTCTATAATTTTGAAGAGGACGTTATATAATAGTAGTTTTTTCTAACTCTTGTTTTCATAGTTTTCAGGTATTCTTTTTAAGTTTTAGTACTGTAGATGTTGTTTGTTACTAAGGCGATAATACCTTTAGAAACCAGTTATATATATATATTATATAATATAATATATTATTATATATATATAATTATATATATATATTATATATATAATATATATATATTATATTAAATATTACTATATATATATATATATTATATATATATTATTATATATATATATATTATATATATATATATATATTTATATATATAACTACTTAACTATATAATATATATATATATATATATATTAGAAATTTTATATATAAGATAATCTGAAATCTTAGCAATTTTTTAAAATGCACACTTGCAGAAAGGCATAATTATTGCTTGCAAATGATCTAAGCGCAGACAATTTTCTCTGCATGAAGTTTCTGATAACTTCTTTCAGCTTTTAAACAAATATGTTCACTATCTGGCACTTTAATATCATCAACTCTGTATGGTCATGGTTTGTACGCAAGGCTAAAAGAATCAAGTACTCGTACATGAAAATCGTAAATGTTGCAAGAGATGGTTAAGAGCTGAAGACGAAGGTATATCTCTTATTGAAGATTCTCACTTAATTCCCGAATTGTGCAGAGTGGCTATAGACATTTCAGCAAGTTTTTTTTTCGTATCTCAGCCTTGTTGAAACTAAAAGACTCGTTTGTGACTAATTTTTCTAACAAATAAGGAAAAATGTCTTATTTGTAATGATGTAACGAGCTTCTGACATGGTAGCTACTCGGAGAATTGTTTTATTAAAAAAAAAAAACCTTATAATTCCTTTGGAAGCGATTGTACATCAAATGGTTACTTTGGGTAAATAAGCTCTAATAGAGTTATCCTGGATTTTGAGACGCAGTCCTCAAAGGTGTGGTTCTCTAAAGAGAGTGAAAAAAAAATTGGTTCATCGGATATCCGCAAATTGTGTATGATGTACGTCTTTTGCCATTCTGTCAATTCTTCACATCAAATTCTTTTCCTTTAAAATTCAGAGGATTGAGACCTTGTGTCTACTATGATCTTCAAATGAAGGATTTCTTCCCCAAGAATTGCATCAGGGTTACTTGTCAAATTTTTAAAAAGTCTCTGTATAAAATAAACTGTTAAGAGCAAATTTTTTGGTCTCCGAATATTTCGACCGCTTCAAAAATTTGAACAGCATTTTTGCTGTACCTACAGATTATTTCTTTCAACTGTATCTACTTTCTTTTTGATTAGAATATAAGTTTGTATTGCGCAAACAGATGCGGGTATGAGAGTGAAGGAATTCACTTCCATCTATATTAGATTTCACTGTAAAACTTTTGTAGCTCTCCCATTTTCGCTTAAAGTAAGTTTCTTGGTCCATGACTACCGACACTGATCTTGAAACTCTTCTTTGAGAATTTCCAGTTTCTTGTCCACACCCAATTTTGTAGCTCTCCCATTTTCATTTAAAGTAAGTTTCTTGGTCTATGCCTACCGACAAAGTTTTCTTGAAACGCTTCCTTGAGAATTTCCAGTTTCTTGTCCACACCCGATGGACAGATCGTTTTGAAATAATGAAAGCTGAAAAGCAATACGGTAACGAACCATTGTTTGAAGTTTAGGCATCATTCCGTTAAAAAAATTTAGATTTGGAAGAAGTGAACGAAATGTCTATAAATATAATATACTTCAATTTCATTTCATTCTTCGCCTCCTTATTCTTTCTAGATAGTGAACCCAACTCTGTCCGCTTGTTTTTGAATGACTTCGCATTTCCCTTTATTCTCACCTTGGATGATGCTTTCTACAAACTTTGATTATCACTTTGGATGACCCTTTCTTCCTATTACTCTGGATTCTCACTTTGGATGACGCTTCCTATTACCTTTGATTCTCACTTTGGATGACGCTTCCTATTATCCTTGGTTTTCACTTTGAATGATCCTGTTACCCTTACTTATTCTCACCAAGGGACTTAATTAAGTTGTTCACATAATCAGGAACTCTATTAATCATAGTTTATCCCCCCCCCCTCCCTACCTTTATATTCCATGTAAATTAAGCTTTGATTATCTTGTTCGATTGTAAACCCCCCCCCTTTTATATATAGTATTAAGCACCTATTTCCTTTTTTTTTTTTTTAAATGGTTGCGCCCTTTTATTAGCAGTTAGCAGTTCAATATAGTAATGTATTGTAAATAGCGGTGTTTACTGAAATAGAAATTTTTCTCTACCTACTTTTGAATTTACGGGATACTTGCGGTCACTTTTCTATGGTCGTTGGTTTTATTTTTCGTAAATAGCTTCTATACAACATTATATATTATATATATATACATATATATATTATTATATATATATTAATATTATATATATTATATATATATATTATATTACATATAGTATATATATAATATATATATTATTATATATATTATATATATATTATTATATATTTATTATATATTATATGTTCTTTTTTTATATATTTATAATATATATCATATATATATATATATATATATATATATAAAATATGAAAATTCATATTCTGTACCGAATATATAACTATGCATCATTGTAAGTGTAGTATGCATTAATAATAATAATAATAATAATAATAATAATAATAATAATAATAATAATAGATTTAACTTGAACTAATAAAAAAATTTATCAATATTTAACTAGTTTTAATGGAGTTAAAAAATTAAAGATTGTTTGCTTTAAAGAAAAATCATTTGTTTGCAAAAATGTACTAATAATTTTAATAATCATTAATATTTAAAAACAAACGTGATTAAGTTACATTATTATAAGTATTTTTTATTTTTTTTAATCTGTGCCATGAAAATCTCAAAAAAACAAATTGGCCATACATTGTGGCTTAAGGATATCATATGTCGGGTTAAAAATATATAAATATTTTTTATATTAATTTAGGTTTACTAATCACTAAAGACATATATATATATATATATATATATATATATATAATATATATTATATATATTATATATATATATATATATATATATAATATATATATTATATATATATTATTATAATTTACTATATATATATATATTATATATATATATATATATTAGTATATATATATATTACGGTATATAATTATATAATATAAATTATAATTAATATATATATATAATATATAGTATATATATATATATTATATAGATAATATATATATTATATAATTTTTATATATAATATATATATATATATATTATTATATATTATATATACTATATATATATATATATATATATATATATATATATATTAATTTCAAACGTCGGGAAACCTGTTATTAAATTTATTCTTTTAAGAAAATAGTTCTTACCTATTTTGCCGTATTTTGTACCTCGATTGGTAGAAAATTTAAATTTTCTACCATTTACAAGTATTTAAACTACTTTTCTTTTTATTTGGTATTTCAGGTATCGCATCAACCTACCCAGAACCGAAAGATTTGGACCTCTTCATCAAGCAGCAGCTTTACGATTATAACTAGATACCATTGA
Organism: Trachelipus rathkii; assembly: GCA_015478945.1. Lineage (NCBI taxonomy): Eukaryota > Metazoa > Arthropoda > Malacostraca > Isopoda > Trachelipodidae > Trachelipus > Trachelipus rathkii. Next base: position 28,784 of record JABUQX010078893.1, read on the forward strand.
TTACAGCTTGCCAAGTCACCTGGGAATGGCCTGATCTGCCAAATTCGCATAAGTAAAGAAAGTCTTCTTCAACAGCTGCTTCTCGAGATGATCTGGTTAGGTTTTAATTGTAAAAAAATTTTCCAATAATTTTGTATAAAAGTTAAAATTAAAAAAAAAAAAAGCCAAAGCTTATAGTAATTCTTATTTAAGGTATATAAAGGAAAATTATATATATATATTATATATAATATATATAATATAGTATATATATAGTATAATATACTATATTATTATATATATATAATATATGATTATATATATATATATTATAATTTATATATATTTTATAATATATATATAGCTTTAGTCAATTCTTTATTTAAGGTATATAAGGAACATTAATTTTATATATTATTATATATATTATATTATATATATATATATATACTTATATATATATATAATATATATAATTTATAATATTATATATAATATTTATATATACATCTATATAATATATATATATATATATTATATATATATATACTATATATAATATATATATAATATATATATAATGGGTCAACAGAATAATTTGTATTGTGTACTGCGGTACTAATTCCCATTTAAAATGGTAACGCAAGTAAACATAATATTTTGTTGTAGTAAATTTGTTTAAATGGAAAAAGTTTATTTTTATATGATCTGTATTGATTATGTTAGTAATTGGGATTCTTCCTCCTTTAGGCTTTAGTTAAAATTTGTAAAAGATTTTGTTAATTAATTGTATTTTTAGAAGCATTATATACTAGTAAAGTTGTTTTGAATTTACCAAATGGTTTATTTTACTGTAACATGAATAAAAGATAAATATATGATGAATTAAAAGGAAAGATTGTATTTTATATTGCTAAGTTTTAGAGTTGTAAAATATTAATGTTAATGAAGTTTAAAAGGAAAAGTTTTATTCAACTGCCAAATTTTGAGTTGTAAAATTTAGTTAATGATTTTAAAAATAAGATATTTAATTGGCAAGTTTAGAGTTGTAAAATATATAGAATGAACCTAAAAGGAACGTGTATTTAATTGCCAAGTTTAAGAGTTGTGAAAATATATATGAATGAAGTTAAAAGGAAAAGTAGTTTCATTCATACACTATGAGTTGAAAAATATAATGAATGAAGTTAAAAGGAAAGTGTATTCAATTGCCAAGTTTAGAGTTGTAAAATATGTGAATGAAGCTAAAAGGAAAGTTGCATTTAACTGCCAAGTTTAAGAGTTGTTGAAGTACAGTATTATTTTTTTACTAGACACTTTCTTAAAGTTATGAAATTTTTTAAAAAGATTTTTTATTGAAAGTTTATTTGTAAATGTATTTTTGTAAAAGGAAATGGAACCAATGATTATGAGATCGACTTTTCAAGTTAACTGCCCTTTAAAAATTTTGTTTATTAAAATATAATAAAATTTAGTGAATAAAATTGATTTATTTATTTTGATTTATCCTTATGTATATATTTAATTTTTTTTTTTTTTTTTTTTTTTTTTTTTTTTTTTTTTTTTTGAACTGTGCATGTGTTGGTATTTTTGATTGTCTAAAAACAGCAATACATTATTTTTTTGAAATGGGTGCCAATTGCCAATTTCACTTTTAATAATTTAAATTATTTTACTAATTTGAATGACCCTTTTCACTCATTCATTTTAACTATTTGATAATTTCACCTATATATTTTCCGAAATTTGGTGGAAATTTCACCCAATTAGACCAATCATCTTATAAATGTTCAAAATTTTTCATTTTATAATTTTAGGCATGTTTTATGCACTTTGTGTAGAGAGCACTCTATAAGTACATGTGAAAAAACGTCCGATCATGTTTATACACTTTTTGTCTGTGATGAGGATATGTAAAGCATGCATTTCTTTTCTTCGAGCACCTCTTGAAATGTATTATTTTTTTTTACATTTTAATGAGCTTACTATATATAAAAAAGCACTATTTTAATTAAAGATTGTTGTTGTAAGCTTTGTCTTTTATTTACTTATCCTTTAATACCTGTGGTACGAAATTGTGAATATTTTTAATTTTTTTTAAATTGGCTTGTAACATATTGTTCTATTCTCTTTTTCCCTATAGGTTACAGATTACAGTTTCTTCTGGAAGTGAATAATGTATGCCAGGTGCCAAATCTAATTTTTCGTGATCGTAATTGAGAGAATCTCAACATCGGTTATTTGCTTCGGCCCTTTTCTGTTTTACGCTTGGGTCAGTTTTGAATTTTTTGTTTTTTTTTAAATATATTGCTACTATATGTACCAACAATGAATTTCCAGTGGTAACGGACATGGTTCAAAAGTTCGAAGTATTTTTAAAAATATTAATTTTGGGAATTATTTTTCTAAAAATGAAATATCTCCAAAAGTATACACTTACAGAAAAACCAATTACATATTTGGAATCGGCTTATAAAGCTTATTACAAAATGTAAAAAAAAAAAAAAAAAAAAAAAAAAAAAAAATCATAAATTAAATATATCAAAAAGTACACTTACAGAAAAACCATTACATATTTTGGAATCAGTATAAAGCATTACAAATATGTAAACTAAGGGGCTCAGCGGAAGCCGACGGGGGACAGAGGGGGGACACGTTTTCCATACCCCGTTGGGGAGGGGGTGGAGGAACCCCACGCGACACCCAAGTACCAAAGAGCGGGGTTCCGGGGCCTCCCGGAGGGGGGGAAATAGTCCTACCTGTCGTTCCCAAGGCCAGCGAGACCCCGACTCCATCTTCCCGCTGCGGTTTCACCCTTACGTTATTCTTTAGTTAAAAAAAAAATTAAAGTTACGGATCCGTAAACGTAACTGGTCCTATATATTTTTAATCATGTCCATTACCACTGAAATTCATTGTTGGTATCATATAGTTGCAATATATTAAAAAAAAAAAAAAAAATTCAAAAATTTCGTGATCGTAATTGAGAGAATCTCAACATCGGTTATTTGCTTCTACGTTGTTTTGAGTTAAATTATAAAAATGAGGCGTTATGAAAAATATTAATTTCTTATTCGTATGAGTGCCCATTTTTATGGTAATCTTTGTCATACGCATATACGAGTGCCCATTTTTGTTCTACTCTACTCGAACTTTGTCAAAACATCGTGGACGGACAATTTTGCAAATTTATAATTTTACCTTTAAATATTAGTCCTTAGACAGGTTGTCATTCTCTATTTTTATTTGCATGTGTTAAAGTTCATCTTGCACTAAATTTGATGAAGCAATGCTTCAAATATATTTTTTGTGCTCAAATGGTATAGAACTTATTTAGTTATGAAATTTTCAAAAACTATGTGGAGTCTGTAAAGTAAAATTATACCTCCAGTACAAATGCGACAACTGTTAAAACCTAGTTTTAAGAATTAAGATTTGGCAAATTAAGTTATTACTATTTATTAAAATTTTTCATTGGTTTTAAGTGCAAGGTGAAAATTATTTAGTACGTAATATTCCCACGAAAGCTTTAAAAATCAATTTTTTAGTTGATAGGATAATCAGTCTAATAAAATCATTAGATTGCGGATAATTCGGCGTCTTTTGCAAATTTGAACTATCGCGAAACTGATTCTGATCAAATATTATTACATTACGCATTACATTAGTCTGGCATTCTTTCATGGTAGAAGGGCGATAATAATAATTTTATTTCAGCATCAGAAAAGCTAAAGTATGAACTACAAACTAAATTTAGCTATACACTTACGCAGTCCAGTCATGTACTCGCACGCCCATAAATTGATAGAATGGAAGTAGGGAGAAAGAATTTGAAAAGTTTTTCAAACTTTTAGCTTCACAATCGTCTAAAGAGACTATTTATTTCAGCACAATAGATACACGACACTACCTAGAAAGTGCAACTGGTGGATGACGTCCCAACCATTGTGTAACAGGTCAACAATCGGTATGTGTTACTATGATGCGTAAACTGCCTCTGGCTCTCATGACAGACTGCATACGCCTAGGTAAATAATATAAGGATCTGCATGTTACCCCAAACCGCAATAACGGCACGTTCCAGCTCGTGGATGATAGGAGTTGCAGACGCAGATCGTTGATTGGCCCCCTTGAAGCTGTCGCAAAGATTTTTGATTGGCTTGAGGTCGAGGATTTCGCGGGAGCCAGTCATTACGTGGAAGTGGTTCACTATGAGGTGTACAAAGGGCATAACAACGGTTCTGTACCATGTGTTCCAGATAGTATTTTGCACCTTGATTGGTAGAAAATTTAAATTTTCTACCATTTATAGAAGATCCTAATTAAACTTGTTTTGTTTGGTATTTCAGGTAGCGCGCGCATCAACAGCTACCCCTAACCGAAAGATAAGGACCTTAACCCAAGTTATAATATATATATATATATATATATATATATATATATATATATATATATATATATATATAACTCTATATATATATATATATATATATATATATATATATATATATATATATATATATACCACTCTCTAATGCTATCTCTTCTATTGGGCTCGAACTCGAGAGCCCCTCACTGATCTAGTGTTTTACCACTGGACCACGATGAGCTAAAAGGAAAACCTTGGAAGAATACTTTCTTCCCATTTGGCTTTCCCGCTCACCAGTGATGGGCGAATTCGAAGCCGAAGGTCTGATTCGGATTCGAACATTTCCCACACACATGGATTCGGATTCGAATCCGAAGGTGTTGGATTCCGAATCCGGATTCGAATCCTAGTCTATTTCTTGTTTCTACAAGGATGTCAAAAAATCATCAAAAATAATAAAAAAACCAAAAACAGCTTGGAATATTAAGGCCGTGCCATTTGGATTAGGCTCATGGGGTGCTGTAAAGGAGCTTGATCAGATGCATTTCTGTTATTATTGACTAATCATAGCAGTATCAGATCTTGGATTAAGAGAGCATTTACAACTGGCTCTAAAATCGCAGAGTACTTCGCGATCAATATCACCAGCCATGATGAGCGACTGACCCCACACATGCCGCTGAATGCAACTGAAAACGCTTTTTCTTGTGGCGGTATTTCATTCAATGGAAAGGGTTTCTAATGCTTGCATCATTCAGTACAAAGTGCTCCTAAAACACTCTGATGCACTTGTGTTGTTCAGACCATCTGATCTGGCATAGGCTGGGGATGTGTAGCATTAATTTTCTTCTCAAGACCGACACGCGAAAAACGTAATAATGTCCTCTTTTAGTTCCCACAGTATTGCAGTTTCTGGTATTTGTGTTCGAATCATTTACTTCCACTAGATTTTAGTTTGTGGAAAGAGCAATGAAGAACAATGCTTTTTATACTTTTCCGCAATATTGCTGGACGCCTCCTTCCTTGCCAGACATCGTAGAACAGCCATCAAAGAGCAAACCACACATTCTCTCGGGATCCAGTTCTTCGTTCGTGACAAAATCGTCAATAGCTTTCGCAATGGTTTGATCAAAACGCTTTAAGTTCCACAAAAGCCAATAAAATTCTCTTTGACTTCATCGGGCTCTTTGTCAAAATAGCGACACTATGGAAATGGTTCCTTTCCAGAAATATCAGCGGTTTTATCTGCTGGTAAGCTATACCCGCACGCTTCCTTTACCTTATTAGCACGATGCTTTCCTTCATAGTAGTACCACATAGAGAAATGATCTCATTCTGAATCTGAAATGATTGGTATGTGGCATTTTTCGTCCCTTTTCAAAATGTTTTTTTCAATGACTGATGCATCTATTCGTAAGCGGCACAAATGTGGCATTTTCGTCCCCTTTTCAAAATGTTTTTCAATGACTGATCTCGGCATCTATTCGTAAGCGGCACAAATCTTGCAGCACCCCCTCATCATGATGCTTACCCCCCCAAAGCGGTAAATCGCGCGTATAAGAAAATGTCACACATGAAATTATTGAGGATAATATTTTTTATTTTTCTTCTATGATTTTCTTAGAGAGCTGGTTAATTTGGATGTCTACCGCATGTCCTGTAGGAACAATCTTGCACCTTCAACAGCAGTTTTATGCCACTCTGTGGTTGTATGTCCCATACAAACTGCACTGGGAACATACTTTACTTATATTTTGTTGAGATTTCTTATTATTAAAAAGAGTGTAACACCCCTCACAAAAAAAACGTCCTTATATATATATATATATATATATAACAACAACATATATATATATACATATATATATA
>JABUQX010078893.1:37500-48484 GCA_015478945.1 Trachelipus rathkii
CTTTAGTATGACATAGGAAATGAAGCCATATGATGTAGGACTGTACTCCAAAACTCTCTGACTTTTATTTGAAAAAAGAGTGGTGTTGCTTTTGAGAAGAGAGTAAACACATAGTGTATTAATATAGTGCCATTAATATAATTAAATGCTGGTAAACACTTCTAGGGCGGGCAGCTACTTGCCATGCTTTATGGAACATAAGTGAATATATATATATATATATATACATATATATATATATATCATATATACATATATACATATATATATATTCTACTCTCTCTCTATATATATATATATATATATATAACATATATATATATATATATACTCTTTCTCTTTTATATATATATATATATATCACCGGCTACATATCCGGATGAAAATGGGACTGATGATGCAGAGTGTAGCAGGAAAGTTAAGAGTGGTAGGTAGGAAGGTGGTTGGTGGAATTAAATCTTTGTGGTGAATGCAAGGGGACAATGCCTTTAGTGCTGTATGGTTTCTGAAGGAGGGGTATGTTGTTATCGGTCTTTAAACCTTAATGTATAGTATCCTATGGTATCCAACATGTGAAGGAAGTATGAATTTAGCACAATCGAAGGCAGTGATGCAGGATAGCAGTAAATGCCGTTGTTTTATGATGGGGCATAGTTGTAGGCTTGGCTCAAGGATGAGCTCTGACATATGAGATATCACAATGGGGGTCTGTCGCTGTGCTGGCTGAAGCTCTAGGATAAACTTTTGGCCGAGATGGACTTACACTCGAGCGTAAAGGGCTCTTTCTTTTCAGTACCCATCATGTTCATCTACCTGATATTGCTTCCGATTGGCCCGTAGTGCGTGCCTCCCCCTACCAAACCTAATCTGACTGGGGGTATCATGGGAAGGGATAAAAAGAAAGAAAGTATATATATATATATATATATATATATATATATATATATATATATATATGCCCGTCTTTATACACTTTTGAATCTGGCTTTCTCTCCATGAAATATTGATTGATATATATATATATATATATATAGGCTATATATATATATATATATATATATATATATATGCTATAACTCATATATATAAATATATAAATAATAATAACATATAACACATAATATATATATATAATAATATATATATATATATATATATATATATATATGGATATAATATATATATATATATGTATATATATATTTGCATAATAATAATATATATGTATATATATATATATATATATATATATATATATATATAACAACTTAATAATATGTATATGTCTATATATCGATAAATGGGCTATATATATATATATATATATATATAACAATATTTTTTTTATAATATTTGTAGATATAGATATATATATATATATATATATATATATGTAATATCTGATATATAAATATGTCCTTTTAATAGCCTTATATATAAATATATATATATACTTATGGTCCCATGAAATAATATAAACTTCAATTAATTCTTCTCTACTTAAAATTTTAGATGATTATATGAAAAACTAAATAAAAATAACAGGCTATATGTTAAAATCATATTTATGTATTTATATATATATATATATATATATATATATATATATATAACTATATTATAACTCACTCTAACTATGTATATATATATATGTAACTATATATATACTCTTAACTATATACTATAATAGTATATATATAATGAATTTTTCTACAAGAGTTTTGGGATGGTGATGTAGCGTGGTCTACTAATTTTTAGGTTTTATTGTTTTAGATATTTAAAATACACACTTAACCTAATGTTGTTTAACGCCTCCTAGATTGGAAAATGTGTTTTGAAAGTAAATCGACAATTATGGGATTAATGAAGTTTATAAGTTAAGGAAGTTTATAAGTTAAGGAAGTTTATAAGTTAAGGAAGTTTATAAGTTAAGGAAGTTTATAAGTTAAGGACGTTTATAAGTTAATGAAGTTTATTAGTTAACCGGAGAGAAGAAACTAAAGGACTGCACACAATCTTTTAGAGTTGTGGAAAGACAATTTTTGTTTTGTTTTAATGTTACCTCTGATGAGAAAAGACTAGAAGTTGATATAAACAAGTTAAGGACGTTAAGGAAGTTTATAAGTTAAGGACGTTTATAAATTAATGAAGTTTATAAGCTAAGGAAGTTTATACGTTAAGGAAGTTTATAAATTAATGAAATTTATAAGTTAAGGAAGTTAAGAAAGTTTGTAAGTTAATGAAGTTTATACGCTAAGGAAGTTTATAAATTAAGGAAGTTTATAAGTTAAGGAAGTTTGCAGTTAAGGAATGTCATTTTCAATTGGGGATTATTATTATTTTCAACCAATCAGTGTCCGACATGAACCGATAGACGTGTTTGAAAGTGTTCAAGTCAAAAGATGGTGGCAAATCATAAGGAAATGTGTACCAGACTTTACCAGTAGAGTATGTATAAGAATGAGCATAGTTTCTAAGTCAAAGGTCAGAGCAAAGATCAGACTGAGTAGACATATTAGTCGCAAGATTTCAGTTCAAAGCAGGGTCAGCAGACGAAGGTTTGCTGTGCGATGCGGTGCGGTGTGGTCGGGAAAATGCGGTGCCTAGTCAACCGAACCTCAAAGAAAGAGTTATCCGGTTGGAAAGTTATCTTCTTAAAATCATCCTACGTTCTCTTTATTAATCTTTAGAGAGAGAGAGAGAGAGAGAGAGAGAGAGAGAGAGAACTGAGAGAGGGAGGGAGAGAGAGAGGAAAGAGAGAAGAGAGAGAGAGAGAGAGAGAGAGAGAGAGAGAGAGTAATTGGAATTTGTAACTAATAGACACGCCTTCACTCTCACAATAAAAGAAGGTCCAATGACAGCTTTCTATCTGTAGGAGGACAGAGATGCCCTTGTTTGGGGTGATGACCAACCTCTGGGAAAATTTGAAAGAATATATATATATATAATATATATATATAAGATATATATAATATATAATATATATTATATATATATATATATATATATTATATATATTATATATATATATACAGTAATATTATATATAATATATAATATATTACGTGTGTTTATTTTCATTTTTTTAAACTTGATACCACAACTCATGGCAAGCCCCTACTCATGATGGGGTGGGTGGGGTTGGGTATAATATTAGTTAGTTATGGATTCTAAAGTATATCGTACTTCATTTATTTTATATATATATAATATATCATATATATAATAATTAATATATATATATATATTATATATATATATATAATTAAATATATATATATATATATATATATAATATTATACAAGAGGTGGGCAACGATCCTACTCCGTTAACTCCGTTATTAACGGAACTAGTTTTTTCAGTAAGGGAGTAACGGACTCGTTACTTTCTTTCATGTAAGCTCCGAATAAGTTCCGTATTTTTTCTCCGTTACTTTTAGTCCGTTACCATTTTGTTCCGACTTTCTTGAATTTGAAGCCAATTTGATCACCCCGATCTAAGCTAAAAAATCTTTTATAAGTATATATATATATATATAATATATATATATATATATATTTATATATATATATATAAATAATATAATATATATATAATATATATATATATAATAGAATATATATATATAATATATAAAGGAATAAGGGGACATTTGCATAGAATAGATGAAATAGGGAGTGTTCCGACAACTGATGAGATTAAGTAACTAGGAGTGTGGTGGAACACTTCGAAAATCTGCATAACATTGCATTGGTGTAAGTGTGATAGTGAATGTGTGTGGGGTTGATGGGCAGGAATAGGTAGTTTGGGCATGAGGGATAGTAAGGAGGAGGTAATGTTTAGAGCGAGAAAGTTGAAGAATGATGAATCTGCAAGTATAGATGAATTACCGGTGCAATGATCAAGAACGGAGCGAGATGGTGATTGATTGGATTTGAATTTGTGAAAGAAAACGTTTCTGGAGGAGCATAGCTTCCGGAGGGTTGGAGGCAATAGCAGTAATAGTACCCTTATATAAGGGTAACATTACTGATGTAACGTAGGAATTAAGGGAATTAGTTATTAAGTGTAGTAGGGAAGATAAATACTTATATTTTGGTCAAAGAATGCGTCGAGTGACTGAAGACAGATATGTGAAGAAACAAGGAGTTTATAGAAGTGGGAGAGGATGTGCTATTCAAATCTTTACATTGAAAAAATGTTTGAGAAAATAGGGAGGACCATGAATAAATTGTATTTAGGTTTTTGGTATTTACAAACAGGCGTATGAATATTAATGCAGAAGCCTATGGCAGGTGTTTTGATATATGTGTTGTGGTAAAACTTCTGACAATGGAATAAAACGTATATATGAACGAAGTAAGCGTGTTAAGAATAAGGAGTTGAAAGAGGATTGTTAAATAATAAATAGGAGGAGGCAGGGAAGTGCTATGTCTTCTTGGTTATTCCACTTGTATATGGAATGGGGCTTATGAAAGAATTAGAGTTGAGTTGGCAGGGATGGTGTTAGAACGATGGAGGATAGTTTCCGACTCCGAACTCCGACTCCGAATCTATCCTTTTGAACAATACCGACTCCGACTCCACTCTCCTTCAAAACTACAGACTCCGACTCCATCTCTTCAAAATACCGACTCCCCGACTCCTACTCCACAACCACAGTCTCGGTTAGAATGATGGAGAATGAAAAGAGCGTGAGGAGCCCTACCTATTATTGCGATAATTTGGTTTTTGTGTTGACTAAGTCTGAGAGAGTTTGAGAGATAATGGCAGAGAGATTTGTCAGGGGTGTGTAAAGGGAGAGGTTTGAAGGTAAACGTATATAATAATGAGGGGTTTGTTGTGAGTGAGGACAGTCCTCGTGTGAAAATTATGCTAGATGGTGACAGCTTGAAAACAAGGTCTGAAGTTCATTATTTTTAAATACTGTTGGATGAAAAGGGAAACGATGATGCAGTGTAGTAGGAAAGTTGGAATGGCAGGAAGGTGGCTGTGTGCAATTAAATGGTTGGTGGATGCAAAGGGACTAAGTCTGATGCACTAGGTCTTACATGAGGTATGTTTTTTAATAATAATGATAATGTTGAAAAATTAATATACACAAACAACGTAACACGAAAAATACCGTAATTAATGTGATATTGAAAAGCTAAAAGTAACGGGGTAACGGAGTAACGGCACTTCGTTACTTTTTCTTTCAAAGAACGGAATAACGATAACGCTACTTCTTCCGAGTAACGGAGTAACGATAACGGAACTACTTTTTTGAGTAACGATGCCCCCCTCTGTATATATAATAATTAATTATAATATAATATATATATATCTATATATTTAATAATATATTATATAATATATTATTATATATATATAATAACATATATTACATATATAACTAATATATATATAGAGATCACTAGTTAATTTACAATAATGATAGATAATAATTATTTACCGTTAACGTACTCGTTATGTCTATATCATAGATTTAGTATGAGTATAGGTAAAGTGATCATAGTGTCATAAGTCCATGTTTCACTAAGAGACAGTACTATGCCTATTTACGAGGGCAAATTATTTCTTTGCAGAATACTAATAAGTAAGTAATCCATAGGCCCAGAATATAGTAAACTAATTATAAGTTAGAGACTATAGCAGTAACATGAAGGTTCAGTACATGTTATAAACTATGTCAAGCGAACGAAGATGACCTAAGATCACAAGAAGATTATCTTCAATTAACTGTATCGAGATCGAGTGTGGGACCGAGTTACATTATCGTTTTCCTATTTTTCTCTTCGCTAATAGGATTGTGACAACATTCTGAAAGGTCTCATTATATATTATGGTACCCTATCATGTTTATGTTTCATATATTTTCTCTCGTCATACATGCGATTGTTATTCATGCCCGAAGTAGAACGAGTAATTCCCGGTCCGACGGCGTCCGGGTAAAGAGAAGATATTGGGTTACCAACTTAAGGCCCAGCAAGATCGGTCGGCGTAGAGAAAAACACCTTACTAAGTTCAAAATACAAATGATGACGCTCGACAACTCCACAACGCGAGTCTACAACCAGTTGGTTGACTCTGATACTACGGCGTAGAAAGATCCCTTCGGGTAAGCTTGAAGAAGAAGTAAGAAGAAGAAAAGATTATATATAGTATATTATTATAATTTATATATCGCCGATATATTCAATAAAAAGTACTTATTTTATTTATGAGTTATTCCTTAGTCAAGCTTTCATATACTATATCTTATTCACAAATTATCATTTATATATATTATTATAATGTGCTATCATAATGACAATAATGAGATAATATCTATCTCTTGATGTATTTTATGAATATATTGAGATTCGATATACTTCAAAACTTATATAATGTTTTACTATTGAGCGGTATTGACACTTGAGGTTGTTCTTTCGTATCCTTTTCAAATTTTCTACGAAGAAAACATATTTCAGCGATATCTCTTTCTTGAAGGTCTAATCCAAATTAGGGTTGTTAACAAACTGCAATGAATTTTGTGAAACGTCTCGTGCATAGAGATAGCGGATCTAATAACTTGTTCTTTTTACTCTATATAACCTGATATAGTCAAATTTTACAATCTTCGATATTTGATATATTTTTAATATGATTACATTTTATTTTTTTGATGACCAGGGTGGGGCCTTCGGCCCACAGCTTATCTCCCCGCATCCCCCTTGCAAAGCAGGGAGTAGCCCCCTCTCGCGCGCTCGAGGGTGCATGGAATTACTTGTTTAAATAAATATATACTACCAAAAATTTAATATCATAATAAGGTATTGAATTATATCAGATAAAAGACCATTAAAAAAATTTAGACATATATGTAAGTTATATTATTCATCTTAAATGTTTAAAAACTAAGAATTAAATATAAATATATAAAATATAAAATTAATATCATCATTAAAAAATAATTAAATATAATAATAATATATTAAATTAAATTAATATATAAATATAAATAATTTAATAATATAATAATTAATCAACATACTAATATAAGAAAAATATTAGTCAGTAATCATCTCTGAAATAATATAATCTTATGTTTAAAACATCAAACGCAAATGACTTCGATCAAGAGGGAAAATGCCGACGCGGCATTATTAATACCACACACATTAAATCAACGTCAAACTCAAAAATTCCCAGTTAAACAAATACCAACACAAAAATAATGAAAAATATATCGTTACTTATGTTATCTCTTACTAAGTTAACCCAGTCAAGTAAATTATCACCATTCTGATTCGCTTGTCCTAATCTGCTGTACGATCGGCGCATATGGTTTACACACACTTACACTCCTATAATATGATAACAGATAGAGCATACACCAACATGCTTTATAATACAGTAAATATTACCTATGCATAACCAAGCAAACTGTACACCTGATATCTCACAGTCATTCAAAATCTTACACTCCTCATGCGAACGATAAAACTTAACCTGTAAGTTTATTACATAAGATATCACAAACCAAACATTAACATCAAGTTAATATGTCTTCCACCATTAGATAAAAATACTAGAGAATGAGATGGCTACTATAAGAAATTTCATAAATTGATACATTCTAAATTCTTTGTTACAAATTAATAATTCTAGAATCCATTTGAATCTTAGCACAAGGAAACTCAGATGTCCGAGTTTACCGGACGAAACGTGTCAGTAACTATAATATAAATAAATTGCATCCCACTTTACTTTGTTAATTATTTTCAAGAATATATTAAAGTAAAATTAAATGGAAATAGAGAAAATAATTGTCGTTGATTGAATAACACTAAGTATAATAAATAAAATAATTTGAAAAATTATTGAGAATAATATAATTAAAAAACAAATTAAATAAACATAATTATATAGATAATACATATATATATACAACTATACATTAGCATAAGTAATCAACTAAACTTGATACATAAATAAAATAACAATAAAAAAAAAGATAAAAAGAGAATAATATATTAATAAAATAATAAGTTATAAATTAAAATTCTATCCAAATAAATACATATATGTAAAAGATGTCTGGCAAAACCTACACAACCTAAAATAATTAATCAAATACTAACAGAAAAAATAAATTGAGAGTAGGATAATAAAATTATCATGACACACTAGAGGCTCGCACATAATCTCATAGAATCTTGAGCGCTAACGTACAACCGTATATCGCTGTACGTTTCTCCCTATTCAAGGGTTCATGTTAAAAACCACAAGAGTCCTATTCATCATCTTATGTCTATTAATTAGCTTCATGATATTATCTAGTGAGATTAGGAAATGAAGATAATGAGAGTGATATTTAGTAATTATTTATCTGTTATCTCAATTATTATTTAACATTAGATTCCTTACGTTTCATCTAGGTGACTATATTAATATAATTATTATTTATATAAGTTATTCTTAACCTTGTACAATATAAATATCAGTAGTAAGCTTGAGATTGAGTGCTGAGTTTATTGTATAAATGCGTTATCATTTATATTTGATTTGAATACATTTTATGCAAATAATTACTATCGCTGATAAAATATTTTTAATTTACTCACAAAGTTGTCAAAAATCGGCCAGGTCTCTATTGAATTTCTGACTCTGATATATATCAATACCAATATTTTTATTGTTCAATATATCTATTGTAAATGAATTTCATGAGTATGATAAATTTGGAATATTTTTGCCGGATCACGATATTCTGTATCGTTGATTCATTAAATATTATCCACACTAGTTGAAACGCGTTATGCACTCTCCGCTTTATGAGTACAATTATGTACATAATTAGTATTGGTGTTAGTTACCTAGATTTCACTAGTTATTATTAGATGACTGACACGTATACTTCTATTAATATTACAGTAGCACACGTTGCAAATATATAACTTTATTATTAATATTAATAGTTATGATATATATATACTATATATATATTAGAAATCAGCAGATATTTTAATATATTAATATATATCCAATAGTGAACATAAATATGACATTATTAACTTTGGAAGAAAAATATTACATTTAATATGTAATTAATATAACAATTTAATTAATATATATATTATATAATATATATTATGCGGTGTATGGTTATATTATTTGTGATAGAGTATGTGTGGTAGGGTGGTGGTTGAGTGTGTTGTGATGTGTATAAGTTATGAGTTAATCGTGTGTGGTGTGTGTGTGTTAGTGATGGTGTGTTGAGTTGATGTGCTGTGTTTGTAGGTGTTAGTGTGTGTTTATATATGTATTATAATATATGTTATTATTACTATGATTATATAATTAAGTTGCGTGTGTAGTGACGTGTTTATATGTATTAGAAGGTTTTATATTATATCGTGTTATATACTATTATATATATATATATATAAATATCGAAATAAAATATAGAAATTATATATAATATAATTATATATTATATATAATATATTAATAATAATATATATACTATTATAAATATATATATAATTATATGTAAAATATATAATATATATATAATATAGTATATATTAATTATGTTATAATATATAATATATAGATATAAATATATGTATATATATATAAAATGATAATATATATATATATAATAGTTTAAATTATCGGATATGTATATATATATATTATAATTATATGTATATATATATATATTATATTGATATATATTATATATAACTATATATATATTATAGTATAAATATATATATATATATAAGTATATATATATATTAATATATTAGAATATAGCTATAATAAATAGATATTAATATATAATTATAGTATATAATATATATAATATAATATATATAATCCTATAATAATTAGATACTATATATCTATATTATACTATGTCAAAATATAATAGACAAATATATTCCATATAATATATATACTATTATTAGGTATAATATAGAAAGTTGTTTAATATATGTATCATTATATAATATATATATGATATCAATAATATAATATATAATATAATATAGTATTATATTATATTATATTATACAAATAATTATATAGTATATAATATAAATAGTAATATATAAATATTTATATAAGTATCTATCTTAACATTTTTTTTGTAGAATTATGTGTCTTTATTAGCATATAAAATATTTATGTATATTATTTTTCTTTTTCTTCATTTGCTATTTACATTTTATTAATATTATTATATAATCTAATATTATTATCTATATTGACTTTAATTAAAATTCTTCCTCTCAGAAACTCCATTTTTATTTTTTTCTGGTTTGTTTTATTTATTTTTTTCTGAAAATATATAATAATATATATATTTATATAATAGTATATATTACCATATAGTATAACCATAGTAGTATAATAAAATATAGATATATATATATAGTATATATTCATGCACTCACCTTTTCATCTTGTACTACGGCACTCGCGACAATTGTACTCCTTGGGTGGAAACCACCCATTTACTGGGAGGAGGAGGTAACAGAGAAGTACGAAGGGGGAAGTATAAACCACTTCTTAAGCAGTTTGGTGGCAATTTCACAGGTGGAATTTCGCTTCATATCGTATATATTTCAATACGCGAAGAAGTAGAGAATAAAAGAGTTAAACGAATACCTAACAAGAGAGTATAAGGAAAAAATAATGAAGATACGACTAGACGCACGTCGAAAAGAACCCACCTTTACCGCGACCCCTCTGACCTATTAGTGAGAACTTGGTCGCAGTCAGAAAATCCACACTAGACGGGACTGCGACCATTACGTCAATGTGGGTTCATCCCTTGGCTCAGGGGGCCACGAAAAATACCTCACCTCACAAAACCACGGTCCATCACTCCTATTATATGCGACCTTCCTTCTCTGCCTTTGCCAAACCGCATTTCTCTCCTCAGGCATCTTAACTGACTGTTCAATCAACCTTTTTCTTCCGTCC
>JABUQX010078894.1:0-36125 GCA_015478945.1 Trachelipus rathkii
AGAGAGGATTATGCTCTGTCCGAACCCAATGGCTAAGAATTCTTCCTCTAACTCGTTTATATATCCAACTTAACTTCTTTCATAATTCCCTCTAAATGAGTGCTGAGTATGTGCCCATGTAAACATTATTAATCCTGTAACACACGTCTCGAAAATCTCGAATCTCTAATTTCGATGTTTGTGGCTTAAAATCTTTCTTCCTTCTACTGACTATAATCTTGTGCTTCTCTACTGTTTTCCTAACGAACAGCTTTATTGTCAGAATAATCCCTCCGACTAATGAACACTTCCCGAGAAAGACCTACGGGAGTAACTCGCTCATATTCCACACTCCTCTGCTATATAGGATTGAGTCGTGCTACAGCTATGATGGAATCTACATCGATGATATAGCAGATTAGTGCTCGGAGGTTCAATTCTCAGTAGACTCGAAGATGAAACCATACAGACGCATTCGAGACTATAATAATCCCTCTTAGTGGTTGGTGGAAGAGAGCAGTACCAACGAGAAATCAACCAAGCACCACCACCCTCAAAAATCACCTAAGAGCGTCAACACAGACTCCATTACACGAAACAGTACAGACACACAAACAAACAATTTAACAGCGCAAACTCTGCGAGCATCAACTCCACACAAAACAATCAACGACACCACAAGATAACTCAACCCATCAATCACACTTACCTCACACTCATACATACCAACACACAAACGCCACATCAAAATCACTCAAATATACACACGCGAATTCATTCAAGAACACATCTAGACATACCTACATACAATATACACCACTAAAACCAAAAATCTCAACCACTATCACAACAACACATCACTACAACCATCCACCCCTCGCTCCTATTGTAAATTCTCTGACACAACCTTATTCTCTTCATTTTATCATTACTTTCTTCTCCGAACAGCTCCAATCCGTCCTATTCGTTTTTTTCTGTCACTTTGATCTGGCCGATTTTGGGGCCTTGCGTCGCTTCTTTTATACGCGTTTGATATGACAATATTGGAGTTACTGCTTTGTCTCTGAAGTTGCTTCTACTCTGCCGATAGGTGGGAGCTGTAATCGTTTGATGGGATGAGCAGAATTCATTCCTTCTAAAACTAAGTCTTTCTATCCTCATAAACCCATGGTTCGATCTGCTTGTTTTCTGGCCAGTCAGGCTAGAGACAGTGCGTATCAAGAAGTGGGAAAAAATCTATTCTCATATCACCCTCGCTAATTTTTCATTCAGCTAGGAATCGTTGCAGGGATACTTTTGAAGCAAAGCAAACTTCATTAAAACGGAAAGTGCCCTGACCTGCCTGGTTTCCTACTGGCAAAGTCTGTTTCGGCTGGCCGTCGTGTGGGTGTCAAGAACGTTCGTCTCGCTTCAGTAGGACTGGTGTTATGAATCTGTGGGGTATTGGTGCCTAATGTTTGCTTCGTGATTTGCTCTGATGGTTCCTGTTGCTAATACTCCAACTGAAAAGGTAAAATCTCTTTGGCCTCCTAATTCCTCTAACTCAAGCCTGGACGATTCTGGCATTCTCTTCCTCCTCCTTCTCCTCTGAGGTGTCCAAGATGAGTGATTATTTTGATTTGGGTGCATGGCCTTCCTGAAAGTCTATGACCGTAAGTCAAGGCGGGTGCCCGAATGTCTTTCTCCCCGATTTGAGGAGTGTGCTTCCGTGCTATCCCTTGCCCCTCGTTCAATCTATTTTCTCCTGTCTCATACTAGCATTTCCCTCACTATTGGAAGCATGCTTATGTCCAAGCTATTCGAAAAAAGAAGAGTAGCGCTCTGATCTTCTAACTATCGCCCCTATAGCTCCTCACTTGTATTATATCTAAGATCTTTGAAACCTTCTACTCTCACTTTTAGATAATCAGGTAATCTCTTCCATTATTTTGCGATGCCACGTAGGCTTTTCGGCCCTCGAGGTCTGCTGGCGATACACTTTCCTATTTCGTATTTATGGTTTTCCGCATTAGGAACTACGGGGAGACTTGCGGGGTGGCGCTTGATTTATCCAAAGCATTTGACCAGGTATGGCACGCGTCACTGCTATCCAAGCTGCCCTCCTTTGGATTTCCTCCTTCTCTTTGCTTATGTCTAGCTTTCTTTCAAATAGTTCAATATCAGCTGTTGTTGATGGAGCGACTTCTTTTTCTGTCAATAGTGGTGTTGTTGTAGTGCACTAGTAATGGCCTCAAATATTTGCACCACCTAAAGAAAAAATTGCGCAAATAAAACTAAACTAACTGTCCAACTTTAAAGGTGTATAGTGGTAAAATAAACAAAAACTTACAGAGCGTTGTGTCTGATTCTAAATAAAACTATTGTGTTCTTTTCCCTATCCTCAGTAGTTAGATGTGTTGGTAGTTAACTGTATTCGTAGTCCAATGTATTCGTAGAATGCTTTTTTACAGATAATAAGAACTTCGAGAGCCTTTCAGATGCTATTCTTCATTACTCCAATACGACTCACTCAATAGTTATAAACTGTTTTTATCAAAAATATCTAACCAGTCAACTTAAATCTCGAATAAAGATATTTCGGGTATCAAATGTTAGCTATATAAATCTGGTTTAATAAATCGTTCCTAAATCTTTGTTATGTTTTCAAACCGGTTACCTTTTACTCCAAATATAAAGGCAACAAATCAAGACCAACTTTTAATTTAATAATCAAAAGCTATTGTAAAATCCAAATTGTCAATTGAGCCTAAATATCTAAGGTTTCCATCAATATTTCTTAAAATCAACTATAATTACTATTAAACCGTTGTAAGGTTTAATGTATCAAACTAGTGTTATCAAACTTCAAAGTATTCAAACCTTCAATCCACCTTGTAACTGTTGTGAATCAATTAAAATATCTCACTATAAATAATGCACAATCAGAAATATGCATTAATCGTAAACACTCAATTAAAGAAAAGTAAATCTTATTAAGTCATAAAATAATTACGAAATCTCTCTCAATCAAGCCGCAATCCAACTGTAATATCAGAGTTGGAACAATCCTAAAAATCGATCACCAAAATTAAATTATATCAACTAAAGTTGAAAATTACTGTAATCAACTATAAATAATTTAAATCGAAAGACCAGTTAAGTAAAGTCAAAACCAATCTGCAAATCTAAAGTCAAAACTAAAGGCAAATCGTAAAAATCGAAGTCTAAATTCGAAAAGTTAAAGTCGAAAGCTAAATCTGAAAAGTTAAAGTCGAAAGCTAAATCTGAAAAGTTAAAGTCGAAAGCTAAATCTGAAAAGTTAAAGTCGAAAGCTAAATCTGAAAAGTTAAAACTATACGTCAACTCAACAGTCAAAGCTGAAAACTAAGTTAAATAATTACCATCAAAGGCTAAGTTCAGACAATCAAAAGTCAAACTCAAAGTCGAGTATCATAGGTAAAATCAAATGTTAACTTCAAAGTCGAATATCAATTTCAGAAAAGTCGAGTACTAATTTCAAAGTCGAACTCCAAGTTAAATCAGTCAAAGTCCGATTAAATTTAATTCTAAGTCTAACTAAGTCTATGTTTAACAAAACTAAGTCCTATTGTTTTATTTCAAAGTTGAAGTCAAATCAATGCAGTATAAACTAAGCACTGTAATTTCTAAGTACTGTTTAATCTATTAACTGTCAAAGGTTACTGTAAATTAAGTTCTATTACAAAGTCACAGATTATTTATCGTCTCTTCCCTAATTAAAAATTTATGCAAAGTACAAATGGCGTCGAACACAAGAAATCCTGCAAGTCGCAAGGACTAACTATATTTTATTTCAACAGATTAAATATTCCTTTATAATATTAATAATTTCAACTACTAAATCGTGTTAATCTAGTCAAAGTTATTTAATTGTCAAGATGATAGATCTTATCACCTCAACTACTTCCAAACAATTCAGACCAGTTAATGCTTTGAGTACACTGTCATTTTCAAATGGCGGCTGAATTTAAAGAATGGCGGCTGCCAGCTTTTTAATCAAAATGGCGCTTCCTTATCAAAAAACCATGAATTTCCTTATCAAATAATAAATGGCCAAATCTCTCACAATAAAATGAAACTCAAACTGAAAAGTACAAGGAAACAAGGAGAACCAACAGGAAAAATTTGTAAAGGTGTTAAAATATTCTAAAAAATATCAAAGTTACCTTTGTACGCCTTTTTCATAATTTTATATACAATATGAAACGAATATCAATTTAAATCATATAAAATAATATTAATTGTTTGTTTTCGTTCATAAACAAGTTGCGTGATCTAAACAATATAATTTTTGGACAATAATGCCCAAGCACAGTGTGCATTCTCAACTTACTACACTTAAACAATTCTATTTATGACGCTGACTGCCATGCAAAAGCTGGAAATCAAGCAACTGCAGCGCAATACTAACTAATAATAATGGTATATTTATTTAATTTAGAAATTCATATTACCTTTAAATCCTTTAAAATACGTGTAGCTTCAAAAATATACAATGTTCCAGGGATATGCAGTATATTTGAAATAATATGCAAAGTTTAAATATTTACAAAAATATTCTAGCACTTTTCTTATAAATAAACCAAATTTCTGATAATTGCGCTAAATATACAAGTCTAATGAATTGAAATAACGTATGTCAAAACGAAATGATAAATGGTAACAGAGCACAACAAAAATCACTGCTATCAGGATGAGCTCCAGACAATAAGTATTCTAACTAAATTTACAGAGCACAACAAAATAACTCCTAACAGTATGAGATCCAGACAATAAGTGAATTGGTATGAAACAAAACTGTTACAAAACGTAAACAAAGCCAACAAAAATATCAAATCACGCAGAGCTAATCTTATCAGAATGAGTTCAGAATGTCAAGTAAACATAACAAATTTACAAAGCTTAAACAAATAACCTAACACACACGGAATAGATGTTATCGCAATCGACTCTGAATAGCAAGTGAACTGCCTTCCGTTCCACGTCCGCCATGTTGGTTTTCATTCGTGACGTCACAGTAGTGTTTCCACTTTCCTGCATTTTTATCTTCAAGATATGGCTTTCGTAATTTCTGCTCCTTCAAAACTGTTTTAAAGAATAATAACAAGATTATTTCCTTCGTAATTACATTGTTTACCTATTTTCTTTATTTTTAAAATCATCTTTTAAAATCTTTTTCTAATCTTATTTACCTAATTTTCTTTTTATTAAAACCTAAATATCTATATTCATAATTACACACGTACACACACACAAACGCTCACATTCATACATACATACAGACATAACCTATTTATACATAAATACATTCATATATATATATATATATATATACTTTTGACAGCCAACATATATAAGTTTTCCTACATATATATATTTTTGTATTTTTATTATTTACATAAAACACACACATACTTAGCTTATTTACAATACAATACTTAATTTATTTACAATTTCACACTTAAGCTAATCTGAATTTCTTAATATTTTTCACAGTTATTTATTTTTCTAGCAAATCTGAATACCATTATTTATATCTACAATAAATCTGAATTTTCTTACTATTTTTACAATTTTAACAATTCATAAATGACCAACCTTAATTTTCCTTTGCTAAGCTGTAACTTTTTACCTTTTTGGAGGTGGCTCTACCATGGGCCCTACAATACCTCCTTCACAAAAGACCATACTAAGGCTCTTCTAGGCTGGATCCTTCAAAGTAATCTCCATAATTTGCATCCATGACATCAATTTACTCTTTCCTGGTTTATCAAGCAAAAAAAAAAATACTGCACTCTTCTTAGATGTGTTTTATGAATTTTCGGCCAAAGCTGATACTTGTCTATCTCCTCTGTCATGAACAAACGCATCTTCTTGGCTGGTAACAAACGTATATAACTGAAATGAGACAAAAATATAAAATGCAAGTCAAAAATAATTTCTCCAACCTCAATGGGTCAAAGTAAAACAAAAATTTTCCTAGTTTTTCAAAACAACAATTCTTTCGATCCACATCAATTATTATTTTTACTGCCAGAGCAATCATTTCTGACTGCCAAGGCAATATGTATCCCAAATTCAGACAAATATCGTATTTTTTCTGCCAAAGCAATCGTTATCCGACTGCCAAAGCAATTTAATTTACTCTTACTTCTTGCGAATACTTTACTATTCTCTACTTTACTCACTCAAAACATACTCATTTCTTAATCAACCTATCTACGATGTAACTTTCTTTTCTTTTTCTTTCCTCTTTTCCTACATGTTTCTGCTGGGTTTACCCAAGCTCCTTTTTTGTTCTTTTCTGTTGTAACTCTTTTATCTAAATCTCTACTATTTTCAACCTTTTCAGTTTTCTTTATTTGTACGCTGTTGACTTTCTTGCTTAGTTCCAATTTCTCAGATATTGGCGGTGTTGCTTCTGCAACGTCATAAACTTGTTCATTCGAGCAACTTGTTTCTTTCATATTTTCCTCGAGAACGCTGCAGTCGCTCTCAAGGTTCCGATCCGTTTCCCGAGCCTCAAGCTCTTGTATTCTAAGAATCAATTGCAATACATTATTCTGAAACTCTTTACACTCTTTCATAAGATGGTTCTCTCCGCAATATAAACAAAATATTTCTGTCCTCTGTTCCTTCATACTGTTATTTTCTTCTTGCTTCATCTCAATGACTTTTTCTCGCTTGTCTTCTTTCAATTTTACTACACAATATGCTATCTTGTGACCTTGATTTCCACACCAGAAACAACTGTTCCACTTCCTGAAACAATGTGTTTCCATATGGCCTATCCTTCTACAAAATGTGCATTCCATTCTTCTCGTGTTTCGTGATTGGTCATTTCTTTCTTTATTTCTCAATTTACACTCTCTAATCTGATGGCTTCTTTCACCACAAGCAAAACAACAACCATTCTTTCTATAGCAATTTTCTATCTCATGTCCTTTTCTATTACAAAATTCACAATTGGTTTCGTCTTGTCTATTTCGATTTTCTGGTAAAACTCTCTGGTCCTCCATTGTAACTTATTATACCATACACTATGTCAAATATCCAAACTCTATTCTTTCCAAATCTATGTTTCCTTCTCAAAAGGTTTAAAGGCCCTAACACACCCTCCCACCAAAGAGTCTATTAAGGGATGAAAGCGGGAAAAGAAACAATAGGCAAAAGTAACCGCATGTACCTGAAAACACAGTCCGAATAGGTCACGGTACCATGAAAAATCTTGTTGTAGTGCAGATATATATGAATACCTACACCACCAAGATATCTAAACTTAACGATCGTATAGTGGTATATTAAACTAAACTGATCAATGCGTTGTGTCTAAATTCTTAAACCTACAATCAAATTATTAAATAAAACAATGATGTTCTATTTCTTATCCTCCATTTTATCTTACTATTATTCTCAGTTGTTAAATGAGTTGGTAGTTAAAGGTATTCGTAGTCAGATGTATTCGTAGAATGCTTTTTTACAGATAATAAGAACTTCGAGAGCCTTTCAGATGCTATTCTTCATTACTCCAATACGACTCACTCAATAGTTATAAACTGTTTTTATCAAAATATCTAACTAGTCAAACTCAAATCTCAAATAAAAATATTGCTTGTATCAAATGTTAGCTATATGAATCTGGTTTAATAAATCGTCCCTAAATCTTTGTTATGTTTTCAAACCGGTTACCTTTTACTTTCAATATAAAGGCAACAAATCAAGACCAACTTTTAATTTATTAATCAAAAGCTATTGTAAAATCCAAATTGTCAATTGAGCCTAAATATCTAAGGTTTCCATCAATATTTCTCAAAGTCGATTGTAATTACTCTTAAACCGTTGTAAGGTTTAATGTATCAAACTAGTGTTATCAAACTTCAAAGTATTCAAACCTTCAATCCACCTTGTAACTGTTGTGAGTCAATTAAAATATCTCACTATAAATAATGCACAATCAGAAATATGCATTAATCGCAAACACTCAATTAAAGAAAAGTAACTCTTATTAAGTCATAAAATAATTACGAAATCTCACTCAATCAAGCTGCAATCCAACTGTAATATCAGAGTTGGAACAACCTAAAAATCGATTACCAAAATTAAATTATATCAACTAAAGTTGAAAATTACTGTAATCAACTATAAATAATTCAAATCGAAAGACCAGTTAAGTAAAGTCAAAACCAATCTGCAAAGCTAAAGTCAAAACTAAAGGCAAATCGTAAAAATCGAAGTCTAAATTCGAAAAGTTAAAGTCGAAAGCTAAATCTGAAAAGTTAAAGTCGAAAGCTAAATCTGAAAAGTTAAAGTCGAAAGCTAAATCTGAAAAGTTAAAACTATACGTCAACTCAACAGTCAAAGCTGAAAACTAAGTTAAATAATTACCATCAAAGGCTAAGTTCAGATAATCAAAGGTCAAACTCAAAGTCGAGTGTCATAGGTAAAGTCAAATGTTAACTTCACAGTCGAATATCAATTTCAGAAAAGTCGAGTTCTAATTTCAAAGTCGAATTCTAAGTTAAATCAATCAAAGTCCGATTAAATTTAATTCTAAGTCTAACCAAGTCTATGTTTAACAAAACTAAGTCCTGTTATTTTCTTTCAAAGTTGAAGTCAAATCAATGCAGTATAAACTAAGCACTGTAATTTCTAAGTACTGTTTAATCTATTAACTGTCAATGGTACTGTAAATTAAGTTCTATTACAAAGTCACAAATTATTAATCATCACGAACTAATTGAAAATTTATCAAAGTCCTAAATCAGATCAAGTCTTAAATAATTCTGTTAAGTCCAAGGACTACTATATTTATTTCAACAGAATTAAATATTCTTTCATAATATTATAATTTCAACTATTAATCGTGTTAATCTATCAAACTATTTTAATTGTCAAAGATGATATATCTTAATCACCTTAACTATTCAAACAATTCAGACAGTTAATGCTTTAAGTCACTGTCATTTTCAAAATGGCGGCTGAATTTAAAGATGGCGGCTGCCGGCTTTTTAATCAAAATGGC
The DNA here is from genome assembly GCA_015478945.1 of Trachelipus rathkii. Taxonomy (NCBI): domain Eukaryota; kingdom Metazoa; phylum Arthropoda; class Malacostraca; order Isopoda; family Trachelipodidae; genus Trachelipus; species Trachelipus rathkii. Next base: position 9,020 of record JABUQX010078894.1, read on the forward strand.
CGCGTCCTTGTCAACAACCATGAATTTCCTTATCAATAATAAATGACCAAAATCTCTCAAATAAAATGAAACTCAACTAAAAACAAGGAACTATCAGAACACAAAAGCTTCATTTTTTCACTTTAAATCAATCTTAGAAATTCAAGATATAGGAATTTTGAGGAACTTTTAATAATTTTCATGTAAAAACAACATGTAACTAAGATCGATCAAATTACAAATATAATGTTATAATGCATTTACAGAATTATTTTATTTTTTCGTAATCATATAACAATTGCGTGATCTAAAAATAATAATTTTTGGACGAATACAGACTGCCAAAGAGCACAGTGTAGGTCATTTGCTCAGACTATACTAATACTTAAACAATTTGCTTGTTTCTATTGACGCTGACTGCCTGCAAAAGCTGAAATTCAAAATTTCACTTAATTACAACATTTGAGGCTTATGACTTTAGTTATTTAATGTATCTAGAAACTTCATATATTAACCTTTAAATCCTTTTAAATACGTTGTCAAGCTTTCAAAATAGTTAAATGTCTCCGAACTTATTTATAAATCAGCAGTGTTGAGACATCAAGGATTCATAACTAATCAAAGTTTATAACTATTTACAAAGAAATATTCTAAAGCACCTTTTTCAATAAAATAAACAAATTCCTGATAATTTGCGCTAAATAGCCAAAGTCTAAATAATGAAACATACGTATTCAAGTCGAAATGACAAAATGGTAACAGAGCACAACATAAATCACTGCTATCAGGATGTGCTCCAGAAATAGTGAGTTGGTAATGAATAAATCTGTTACAAAAACGTAAACAACGCTAACACAGGAGTCATCAAAGCACGCAGAAGCTAATTCCTATCAAGACGCAGTTCCAAATCAAGTCCTAAACTCTTTTTCAACAATATATAAAATATAAACACATTATAAATATAAAACAAGGGCTAACACGAAAATATCAAATCACGCAGATGCACACAGAGCTGTCTTATCGAAACAAGTTCAAGAAAGGTCAAGTGAAACTGTTCCCGCTTTACATCCCGCCATGATGGTTTGTCATCCTTGACGTCATATGTAGTGCTTTATCCACTTTTGTCGCATTTTTTATCTTCAGATATGGCTTTCGTTAATTTCTGCGTCCTTCAAAACTGTTCTTTAAGAATAATAACACAGATATTTCCTTCGTAAATTACATTATTATCCTATTTTCGTTTTTTTTAAATGCCTCTTTTAAAATCTTTTTCTAATCTTTATTTAAAAAAAAATTTTTTCTCTTTTTATTAAAACCGTAAATATTTATAGTCATAATTACACACTACAACACACACAAACGCTCACATCTCACTACATACATACATGACATACTATTTATACATAAATACATCATATATATATATATAGTACCTATATATAGTTAGTGATTTCACTTTAGGGGGGGGGGCCCAGGGGGCCTAATGCCCCCCCCCGAAATTTATTAGACTCTAAAAAATTTTAAGCATCATATCTGTTAATAATATAAAGTGCAGAGGTTAAATTAATTTTATATAATTCGTCGCAGTCAGGAACAAATCTCGTAAATCCTTTAGTTAAAACTAAGCTTGAAGCCATCAAAGAAAATGCAACATATAACCCAACATTCCTTCTTCCAACACACAGAGATTAATATCGCACATTCATTTTATAAGATTTTTGGATGATTTAATATCAGCATTGGAGAGAGGTTTTAAATCATAAAAAATATTAAATTTTCCTTGGAATTTGTCATACCCGAGCAGGTGTAATGTACAATATGTGAGAAGATAAAATATTGTGTTACATTTCAACAAGGAAGTTCTCGAAAGCACAATTGAAGATTAAGTAAAAGCAGAATGGGAATTTATCGGAAAGTTTGAAATGGCATCACAGCACAGATGCGGTCCAGAAACACAAGAGACGGCCTAGTTTCTTTGTCGCAGTCCACAATCTTCCAAATATTTAACATCGTGTTTGCAAATACTCAGGGCAATTTACCCATGTCTACTGCTACAGTAGAAAGAAGCTTTTCACACTTAAATACTTGTCTGAAAACCTACTTGAAAACATATTATTGGAGATAAAATACTGTTACTGGATTTGCCCCTCCTATCTACCAACATTGCAAATATTGAAATAAAAACTGAAGATTTTATCTTCGGACTTTTTGCTCACTCTCATGCCCGGCGATTTAAATTTAACAATTTAGTTTATAATTTATATAAAAATTACTCCCATTTTTTCTTTGAAATTTAATAATGTTGGTCATTCCAAACTTTATATACTATTATATATATATAATATATATTATATATATATATATAATCATCTATATATAATATATATATTATATAAATATATATAATATATATAATATATATATATATATATATATATATATATATATATATATATATATATATATATATATATTATTAACATAAAATATATATATATATATATATATATACATGATACTAAAAGAAACGATTTTTGTCTGGCCCCCCCGAAAAAAATTTCTGGATAGAAATTATTTAACAATAATATATATATCATATATATACTTTTTGAACAGCCTAAGATTTTCAAGTTTTTCCTACATATATATATTTTTGTATTTTTATTATTTACATAAAACACACACATACTTAGCTTATTTACTATACAATACTTAATTTATTTACAATTTCACACTTAAACTAACATGCATTTCTTAATATTTTCAGTTATTTATTTTTTTCTAGCAAATCTGAATACTATTATTTATATCTACAATAAATCTGAATTTTCTTATGATTTTTACAATTTCAACAATCCATAAATGACCAACCTTAATTTTCCTTTGCTAAGCTGTAACTTTTTACCTTTTTGGAGGTGGCTCTACCATGGGCCCTACAATAACGGTCCTCGTTCCAGGGTGAACTACGAACCGTGTTATGGAAAGACTATTTTGACTTTTGTAGGTGGATAAGGGGCAATTTAAAAGGTCATGCAAGTAAGCGGGGATTTGGTTCTGTCAAGGAGTTTCCCGGCGAAGGGGAAATCTATAAATGTTTGTAACGGAAAATCTTTTCTGTTGGAAGTTCTTCCAAAAATGCAGCTTAGCTTCGTCTTTCTGTGCATAACATAAATAGTGAGCTTAGATTGTTTCTTATTTCGATCAGGAGTAGAATAAGAAGGAATATTTGGCGTAGAGAACGTTAAGGATGACAGAAATGGAACTTTGAGTTCGGTTAGCAGCTTTTTATGCGAATGGACCCCATTCCTCATCAATGTGACTGGAGGAGTCATTCACTCCTGGACTTTTTCAAGTGCATTACTTGGAAGAATGGTTCTGTGCTCAGTAAGAGTTTTGGAGGCTAGTGGATCGCAGTATGTATACATCGGGATATGATATTGCTGCTGACATCCTGGAGGGGTGGCAGCGGATGGAGTAAAATGAATGATAACGACTGTTTACAGGGGGCACCTTTACGGGCATTGCCTGGGCCGTTGGGCACCTGGGTGTTCGGGGTTGCTGGTCGACCGATCGGTGAAATTTTGCATAAGGACCCCTCAGGTTGTAGCGAGAAGGAAGTTACACATAGGTACCTAGGTAGAAGTATAGGACCTGGTGGTAGGCGTCAGGCTGCGGTCCTGACAGATGGGTCATTGTTGTTGATGTTGTTTAACTCACCTTTATTTAAACACGTTATTTAAAAGTTTAAAGAATTCTCCAATAAAAATTTTTTACCACAAACTGTCGTCTCCATGCGTGAAACAGCATGCAATAAAAGCAAATCGAGACATAATCGCAAGAACAGGATGGGCTGGAAAGGGCATACATATTTCTTCTCCTCCAAACATGCAAGGTCACAGTCCAGAGCCCACACTAACCACCTGGAACCCACCCCCGTAGGGTGGGCTGTGGATGTGGCCCTCGGAAGATCCCTCGGAACTTTACGTGGGGTCCACCCGCGTAACCACGGTCACTATAGTCTTCGCGTAAAGTCCGAGATTATACCCAAAGTGCAAAACGGCCTCTCCAGTGGTTAGCCAGGGCTCAGGTTTCCTACAATTGTCAGAGGTGAGCGTAATGACACCAATTTTTCAACTGGTCACGCGGCTCATTTCACGGGGAGAAAGTGTGGGGGGAACTGAAAACCCATGTGGGAAGAGGGCACCTGGATAGCCCAAGGGCTGTGATGGGAAAAGGGGAGGGTAAACTTATACCAAAAATTAAAGGGACTTATGGGTGGGAATTGATTGACATTAAAAAAAAAAAAAAAAAAAAAGGCAGTTTTTTCGCCTAGACACTGAAGGGCAGATATCCGCCCAACAGTATCCCAGAGAGCCCACTCACCCAACTTCAAGGTAACTACCTGCGGGTGGCGTGGGTGTGTATATATATATATATATTATATATATATTAATATATATATATATATTTATATAATAATATATATATATATATATATATATATATATATATATATATATATATAATATATATATATTTATATGGCTATTTCTAAAGTGGTTTGACCCAGGAGCGAAAATCAATAATTAATGTATCGTTATTTAAATAATTTTAGGGTAAATAGATTAAATTTTTTGGGTAACTAACCCTAACCCAACCTAACCTAACTAACCTATCTATACCAAACTTAAAAACCCTAAATTATACCTAACCTAATATTTAACGGAGTCAACCACTTATAAATGTCTATATATTATATAAATATATATATATATATATATATAATAATATATATAATAATATATAATTATATATATATAATATATATATATATATATATAATATATATATATATAAAATATACGTATATATATATATATATATATATATATTTATATATATTATATAATAATATATATATATAATATATATATATATTATATATATACCAAGTCTGTAAAGACAGCGGGGGTCAGGGGTTCAACCCTTCGAAATAATTTAAGCGATCAAAATTTTTGATTTTTCTCAAGTCTCTTAATTTTAATAAAATAATAATAATAAATATAATCTAATATATAATATAATTCTAATTTAATAAATAATAATAATAATAATGAATGTGAAACAGTATTTATTAATGGAAATGAGGAGACATTTTGTTGGTCTGTAACGATTGCTCTTAGGTAAGTTGTCTGTTTCCTCATATTATGATAAAATAGTTTAGGACCAGGACTTAAATGTAAGGTTTTTCCAAGTTTTGCAGATGAATAGCAAAATTGGCTACCTTCGGTTAGCGAGTAATTGATGCGAATGTTAAGATATTTAAACAGATAAGGCGGGTGCCTGTAAATCGTTGATCGGGACTCAGCAAGTTCATTCCTTCTTCAACTAAATCTTCTCTACTCATAGAACCATGGCTCGATGTGCCCACCTTGTTGTTCTCCTGCATTCGGCGATAGAGACAGTCGATATGTATGGTGGAAAAAATTCTTCGTTCTCGCAATCACGTACCAATTTCATCAGCTTAGAATTGTGCAGGATACCTTCGACGCAGCAAAAGGCGGGCCTTCAATCAACGATATAGTGCGCTAACTTCCTTGGTTTTCCTACTGACAAATCTTTTCTGGCCTCTTCCCAAAAATATCTCTAGCAACTTCTGTAAAATCTCCCTTTCCTCTGATGGTTCGGTTGTTAATTCCTCCAACTGAAAAGGCAAATCTCTTCGGCCTCCTATTTCCACTAACTCAACCCTAGACGATAACTCACATTTCTCTCCTCCTCCTCTCAGGTGTCCTATGTCTTTGCCTGTGATTATATTTTATCGGTACATAGGCCCCTGGAATATATGAAGCATAGGAAGACGGTGGCCCCAAGATGGGCTAATTCCTCCCAAGTTTTAACGGGCGTGTGTTTCCGTGCTATCCCGCCTCTCGTTCAACCTATACTCCCTATGTCCTCAATATCTACACCATTTACTCAGTGTTTGTGAAGCTGCGCACATGTCCAACCTCTTCCGAAAAAAGGAAGCCGCTTGATGATCCTTCTAACTATCGAGCTATAGCTCTCACTTGTATATATATTCATAAGATCTTTGAAACCCTCTCAACTCTCACTTCTTAGATTATCTGGAAACTCATTCACTTCTTTACGAATTAGCCTGAACGGCTTTTCTCGCTCGAGGTTCTCTGGCGATATACTTTTTCAATCCTAACCGGATTATGGTTTCAGCTCTTAGGAATCACGGGGAGACTCTGCGTGGTGGCGCTTGACATAATCCAAGCATTTGACCCAAGGTATTGGCACGCGGTCCACTGCTCTCCACTCCCCTCCTTTGGTTTTCTCTTTCTCTTTGCTTAATTATGTCCAGCTTTCTTTCAAATTCTAAAATATCGGCTGTTGTTGATGGGAGCGACTTCTTCTTCCTTCTTTTCTGTCAATAGTGTGTTCCTCAGGGTTCTGTCTTATCTCTACTTTATTCCTACTTTTCATTTAATGACTCTTCTCACCTGCACCTCTAACCTTATCCCACTCACATGCAGATGACTCGACCCTTCATTCTTCAACCTCATTTCAATTCTGCTTCTCTTTTTACTTCTAAAATTGCCTCTCGTCTTAATCTTTCTATTCGTATTCTCGTGATTCTGGAATAGAATTTCCGGATAATGCGTCGTCCTCCAACTCATGTGAAATTCAATTCTTAAAAACCCAACTTCTGCAAATCTCCTTCTCAAAACCGCATTCTACTTTCCTATCCTTTGAGCGGTTCCTTCTCATACTCTCCTGTTGACAATATAAACATCCTTGGCCTTAACATAAACAAAAAATGTCTTGGAACTTCAAATTCACAACGGTTGCCTAGGGCGGCCCCTCCAAAGAAACTGGGCAGTTCTGTTCAGAACTGCGGAGACTTTTTTTCTCTTCTCAGTTGCTTCCAGCTATACAAGGTCTCATCCACCCTTGTATGGAGTACTGCTTCTCATATCTGGGGGGGGGGACTCTGGTTTCACCCGCTTTGGAAAGGGTCGAGTTCAAAGGCCAGAAACTGTTCTATTGTGGCTTATCTCTATTATATAGGCACCTCCAGCGGCAAGTGCTCGAGGGAACGCTTATCTTTTTGCGTACCAACCACTATACGAAGCCCTCATTGCAACAAGGAGTGTCTGTATCTAAGCATCAAGGTTTTTGTGCTATTGATATTTGAGTAACTCCAGCTTAGTTCGCTGTGGGTGCTTCATTCTTTCCCGCCACTCTTGTTCTGTGGAATTCTCTTCCTTATCTTTCAGTATGTCCGTGCCCGAATTTAATTCCTTCACTTAAAGCCTGCCATCTGAGGCTCTCTGCGTAATTTGCGCCTGGAAGGATGAACTTTTGAGCGTACGTACAAACCCCTCCTTGAAAAGGGCTCTGTCTGTGAGTGGTGGTGACAACTTAAAAAAAAAATCCTTAATTGGGCAAATATGTGGCAAATGGAACTAAATCCCCTATTCACCCCATCCAAAACATCAATTAGATTATCCCAGAAATCACACTCTTTTCAACATTACCCCCAGATGGACCATATGCTCACAACCACACATACTTTTACCTCTATTCAACTTAAATTTAACTCTTAGAATTCTAGGACTAACACACACAAAAATCTACCATAGCTCTCTACCACAAGTCAATACTCAGAATTGCAAATTTCTATCCCCCTCTTTTCAAATTGGGGGGGGTTTTCCACACCGAAACACAAACACATTTCCACAACCCACCACTCATTTCACTGTTTCCTTTCATCGTTTGTTTAAGTCACAGCTAGCAAATCAAATGTGCCCTTTCTAAATAGCATCCATCACCTCTCCACTCTTCTCCTCAAGCATTTTTCCTCTGAACATTCCAAATGTAATCCTACGATTCATATGTTTTTCGCAGAAAAATAGAACGCCGCTTAGGGCGATCACGACCTCTCTGAGCCATCGCATTAGAATCCGGCAAAAAGATAAGCTGGTAGTGGGCAGCCAACCAACTAACCACCATCACTTAGTTGCCTTCTACGACACACAGGACATACGATGTCGGCAATTTTTTTCTCCCCCACACAAAGGGATATAAGGGATAGGGATGTCCCTGTAAGATTGTTTGTCTCAAGAGGGGTGTGGAATAAAAGTAATGTGTATATGATATGCTGGATAAAAGATTGGTGTCTCTAAGTGTCTGGAGATTGAGTGTGGATATGAAACGGCAAGAACAGAAAGGGCGAACCATTAGCACGGAGATGTATACATACCATACATCACAAATGGGTGTGTATCACTATATATTAGTATATGTATATATTATATATTATATATATATATAATTATATATATATATATTATATATATATATATATATATATAATGAAATATTATATATATATATTTATTATATATATATATAATATATACTATATATATCACGGTATATAATTGAGTTTTAATATTATCCAAATTCTTAAAATTTGTTCAATTAATCGGCAAAATAATCGGCAAATGATGATGAATTAAAAAAAAATATCCAATTTTGCCGATGACAATGACCAACAGTTAATCGCCCATCAGCTAATATATTATATATAGGTGTATTATATAAGTATATATAATAATATATATTATATATAGATTATAATATATTATATATAATAATATATATAATATATATATATATTATATAATAATATATACTATATCATGTTTCACTTCTCTAAGCAATATAAAGAAGGGTCAAAAGACTTTTAATAATATATATATATATATATTTATATATATCATATTATATATAATATATATATATTATATATATATATATATATATAATATATATATATATATATATATATATAATATATATATATATATATATAATATATATATATATAACGGAAATATCCAGTTATTTTCACAGATAAGAAGCCTTCCTTTATCCTAATTCTTGTCAATCATTTTTGATAAAATTACATCAAATCGATTTATTTAAGGAACTCCTTAGTTTCCGCCCCCTCCGCAAATCTCTCCCGAAGACAATATTACGAGATGTATAAATCCCGCAATATAAATTTTTTTTTCTTTTGCTCTGATCAATTTTAGCAAAGCATATTTTTTTGTAATTCTATTTTTTTTAATATTATTTGTCTAATCTATGAGTTTGTAATCTTCGTCGCTTAAATTATAATAATATTTCCTTATTTACACCTATATATTAATTATATTAATATATATATAATATATATATAAATATATATAATATATAATATAATATATATATATATATATATATATATATTACACAGTAGCATCCTCGCAATACAGCGGCTCAACCGCCTTAACGCGGCGTTTCGCATAACGGCGCTCTTAACTACTCAGGTTGTCGGAAGATACGCACGCAACGCACGCACCGAATGAACAGCCTTAATCGCCAAAAATACAGTAGATCAAACTTTGAAAGATTGTCATTAAGTTATCTGCATAACAAATGCCTGAGCATGTTATACAGCAAGTTCTACTCGAGAGAAAGAGACACACTATGTGTACAAGACTTCTTTGTTGTCATTCTTCAAGTAGAGCGCATTGCAACCTTCCACTAAACGTCTGCCTGCCATCAACTTTATAATTGTTTTTGATTCAGATGATATAAAATTATCGATTTATTTACGGAACACCATTTGTTTCCCCCCCCTCGCATTTCTTCCAAAACAGATTATGAGATGTAAATCCCCTGCACTAATTTTGTTTTTTTCTTTGCTCTGATAAATTTTTGCATAAGTTTCCGATCCACATATTTTCTCTTGTTCTTTTATTTTTTAATTACAATTTGTCTAATCTATGATTGGTATATTTCGTCGACTTCTAGTTATATAATATTTCCTTATTATACACCTCTAAATATAAAAAAAACAACAACAACAAAGGTTACTAAATAAATTATCAAAGGCTTCCCAAACAACACTGGAATCTTTTCCTTTATATAGCAAATATTATACATTCCCCTCCCTTCTCTACCTCCTTCTCTCTCGCTCCCAGTCAACCCAGGCGCTTCCGTAGATTCCCTAAATCATTCTGATTATACTCATGGTACTATCAAATATTGTTATAAAAGTGCTCTTACGTGATTTCTCTGGTAAATATTTTCTTTCTTTTTTTTTTTAAACATATTTGGTTACAAAATTTTTAATATCCAGCCTATGGTAATTCCTTGGTCTTATAGTAATTTTGCCTATGATATCTGGTTGGAATATTTAAAACTGTTCAATTTAATTTTTATTTTCCCTTTTTCATTTTTTACTTTGAATAAGGAGAACCAAAAAGTTTTATTTCTATCCCTCAATTTTATCGACACAGATATTTTTCATAAGCTTTTCTGGCACCACAGTAATAAGATCGAGGATCCAAAATTTTTATTATTTTTATATATTTTTTTTATATACCTTTGGCCACACTTTAAATAAACTCCAAATTTAGCAAAATCGCGAAGCATACCAAATGCACAGGTAGGAAGCAGTGAAATAACAATCGAATCCAAAAGCGAAATGCATATGCCACAGTTAAAAAATGGCAATGAGACCACAAACGCAAATAGGAATAGTGAAGATATTGGTGATGGATTTCATAAAAGGGATATGACGCAAGTACGAATAGATATGGAAATAAGAGGATAATATAGACATTAAAGGTAGGAATAATAACTCTGTTTATATTGATAATTATATAGCACAAAATGACGCAGAGGTAAGAAGTAAAGAGGAAAGTAACGCAGGTATAAAATCCGATAACAGAAACAGTAGTAGTAGTAGTGCCACAGAACAATTTATAAATCATATAGCTCACGCAACTACAGAGCACTGGAAAAGTAGTAGAATGAACATAGCATATGATAAGATAGGCAAAGCAGAGGCCGAGGTAGAGAACAGAGAGAGATTACTAATTTCGGATAGTACAGAGAGGCAAAGTACAAATGAAATTAAAGCTCAGGACAATATGGTAAATAGGAATGAAAATGAAGAACGCTCATTCAATATGTACAGAATTAAGAGTATATTTAAGAGAGGAAAAGAACTAGGTACAAAAACCGCATACACATACACTTAAAACAGTGAAATAAAGTACTCTAAAAATAATAATGAATTGAATGAAAAAACTGTTCATATTAATTTATATAGGAATAATTTAATAGGGCATATTTCTTCTAACTCTCAGCATGGCTTTGATATCTCTCACGCATGTTTGTTAAATAAAAATATTTCTTTTGATAAAAACACAGTCCATATTTTACCTTTTGAATTTCATGATAGCTCAAACTCCTTTCAAGACTTAATAAGCAATTTTAATCAATCTCCCCCATTAACTTCCTTCACAGAATTTGATTTTCAACCTTTCAATATCTCGCATCATATAAATCACAATTTTTCACAGGGCACACCCCCTAAACTTAGCAATGATTTTTCTGAATCCTCAATCTTTTCTAATGAAGCAACATTAACCACTTCACGACCATCATATATTAATTTTGATTTCGAGCAGGATGAACCGATTCAGAGACCCAAGTAGAACACACAAATTTTTCAATCTCAGCCCCTGCCCAAAAACAAAAGGACAAACTCTTTCTACCTCTAAGAAGGCTATTTCTATTTCTCCAGTTCACACTAAAGAACAAAGGTTATCACATTCCCAAAATAAAGCTCAGGATTTAGCGATTAAAGTTCCATTTAACACTGAGTCATTCTCAACTCTCATTAAAAATTTAACTTATTCTCCCCCTTTAACATTTTCATCAGAATCTCAGGCTATTCCTTTGCATAATGATGCACATCCTATACCCAAACCAAATTTTCAAGGAACCACTACCGCACTCTTTATGGTTGTCGCACAACCACCAGTCTTCTTTAATGAAGAAATTGTGATCCCTCCTCAACCTAAATCTCTACGAGTTTTCTCTAACCTTACCATTTCACAAACAATTAAACCTCATACCTTCACACGACATATCTGTCAAAACTCTTCCTCAAAGTTCTCACTTACCTACTCTTCCAAATCATACAATCAACACTCCTTCTATAACCACACCCAGGAGCCTTTCGCATGGAGGCCCTTACTCTTCCTTTCTCTCGAAAGAACAAAACCTTCCATCTAGCTCCTTTGTTAATCATATATAATCAACACATTCTACACAAGAATTAACTTACCCAACTTCTCGCACAACTGAAACTTCTACACTCTTAATTAAAGTCATTCACCTTCAACCAGTTACGACTGAGACACATTACACACACAACTCACTTCCATATGTGAATAAACTCAAAAGAAAACTCACAAAGAGATATCATATTTATAATGATGAATACACTTAACAAACTAACACAAACACACTCTTTTAAAAAGCACATCCATTACATTTTCCAATACCTTTGACTCACAACACAAGGATATTAAACACAATAAAACCTACTTACTTGACAGACCTATCACTAAAACAAAATACATTCCAATACACAACTCACACTCAAACAAACAAATCAGTGCGACCTCATATCACACAGATTAATTTATACCACCTATTTAATCTTCCACTCAGGAAAACAAACTCTTCCTTCCTCACACAGGAAAATTTGTACACAAATCACAAACACTTTAAGACTTTAAAAAAAAAAATTTCCTCGCCACCAGCAGTATATTTATATTTTCATTTGAGAAAATATAATAGACAATCACTTCTTAGAAATTGGGGAAATTTCTAAATGTTAAAGAAAACTGCTCAGTTTTAAAAACCTAAACACATAAGAAAATTTTAAAGTAAAATAGAACAAAGATAATTTTTCTTCCCCATATATTTTTTTTATATCTTTTTTATTATTAGTTACATCAAAATCCTACCTATTTTGGGGTCTTAACCAAATGATTTTTAGTTTTTTTCAAATTGAAGCTAGAATAAAATTTTCACTATGAAATTAAATGTAATTACTAAGTAGATAACTCATAATCATTTCAATTTTGCAATGTCAACACGAAGACAGATTTGCACTCAAATTTCAATCCCTCAGACTCAAACATTTTCATTAAACACGGTTATCAAACCACATCCTTTTTTTTCTGGCTTCCCACCTTAAAACCAAACATATCAAGAATTAAAGTGCACACAGATTACTAATGTTATTACATACATCTTAAACTTTAAAACATACTTACAGTAATCTCTGTACAAAGATAATTGTTAGTACCTAGTTTCTCATTATGCATAAACGAAACTATCCACTGTTTCCCCCCTAAACTATTTCTGAAATGAACAGGTCCATTTAAAGTGAAACAGCTGGTACATTTTAACAAATTGCTTTAACAATGTTTACAAACATCAAAAACATTCATTGTCCATAGGGACAACATAAAGATTTCAATAATAGCACCCTTCCAAAAAAAGATCTCCAAACATTTAAATTCTGTTTATCTATGTTTGTATTCTTTTCTCAATTCTGTACATGAGCAAATCCACACCTTTTGCAACCACAGACCTTGCCCTTACAGACCCATGAACTAATTAATAAATATACACACTATTTCTCTGTCAAACCAAAACCTTTACAACTTCTCTTTCCTTTCTTCCCAATTTTGTAGCTTCCTATCTCATGTCCAAGGAGACCAACCCATTAATCACCAGTATTTTTATTTTAACGTTCCTCAAGGTTGCAACTTTAAGTATCAGACTAGAAAATACATTCTTAAAAAATATCTCTTCTCATTTTTCTGTCCACAACTAGTTTGGAAGTAACAAAAGAGCTCGCAACTTCCTGAAATATCTTTCACTATTTGACTAAATATGAAGAGATTTATTCCTTACTGTAAAGCTTCTTCCTAACTTCACTAAGTTGAAATATTAAAAACCCTTTACACGATCAACCGCGCATTGGCAACGACTTTCTTTCAGACACTTTAAAATCAAACCTCCAAAATCAAATTAATCAACATTAACATTCTTCCTTGTGTCTTACTCTTGTCCGGATTTTTCTATTGTTGTAGCATCTTTGGCAACTTAGCAATCATTTGGTGTTTATATTAAAACTATGTCTAACTCAGCTAATTTATCGCCAGCTTCCTACTATCCACTACAACCATAGTCCAAAGAGAACAGATACCCTGACCTAAATCAAGCTTATGTCCTTACTCTGGACAGAATCCATCTTATTGCTCAAGCCGCTCCCTGCACGATTGTATTCAATTTATGAAATCGAAATTAAATGAAAACCTACGGAAAATGTTGCTACTTTTTCAATGAAGAGAAAATAATCAATTTACTTTTCTCTTTCCATTTATAATCTAATGTGTAGCTCCTGACTCCCTCTCAATCATTATTTATTATAAACACTTCAAGTTAATCTAATGAGATCAATCGCTTCTCATCGATTAATCTCAAATCCCAGGTTGAAAATTTATTCTGAATCTTTATCGTTTTTTTCATATTTTCTTTTTAAATCCATCCGAGTTTCGATCTTTTTATTCCTTTTATTCTTTTCGATCTTTATTGAACTTTGAAATTTTTTGTTGACTCAGCCGGCGTTTATGTGCAAGTCTTTCCTTCGTTACAGCTCTCCAAATTGATATTGGAATCTTTTCCTTTATATATCAAATATTATACATTCCCCTCTCTTCTCTACCTCCTTCTCCCTTGCTCCCAGTCAACCCAGGCGCTTTCATAAGGTTCCGATATTCATTCTTATTATACTCATGGTAACCTCAAGTATATTTTTAAAAGTGTTCTCACGTGATTTTGCTGGTAAATATTTTCTTTTTTTTTTCTTTTAAACATATTTGGTTACAAAATTTTTAATATCCAGCCTATGGTAATTCCTTGGTCTTATAATCAAATCCCTTTTGAAATGGAAAATGTGAAACCTGTTTAATTATTTCCTTTTCCCTCTTCATATTTTTTTTTTATACTTTGAAAAAAAGAGAACTAAAAAGTTTTATTTCCATCACTCATTTTATCGACACAGAGATATTACGCAAGCTTTTCTGGCACCACAGTAATAAGATCGAGGATTCAAATTTTTATTAATTTTTTTATATTTTTTTATATATCTTTGATTACACTTTAAAATAAACTCTAATACAGAGCCTTAATTTTGAAGTGAATCTCATTAAAACGCCCGAACGTCATGTCCGATTTTTTTTAAAACCACTTGTTACATTTTTTTGACTATATAAAAACTTTATATTCATAAGAGTAAGACCCCTAAATAATTTAACCATGAGAGCCACAATATTGATAACCACTTCCCTCTTCAAGAATTTGTGCTATAGTATAGTGTAAATTTGTTTTTCATTCTGCTATACTAATATACTTCACATTAAGTTATATTATAAAGGGTTCTATAATTTATTCGACTCCATGTATTACTGTGTGGATATACTTGTTCCCACATTTAAGGTGGATTCTCAGTTCCACCCTTACCTTATTAATATTATGGATAGATGATTGATAGCTAAGCTATAAGAGGCTTATAAACTGTTCCCTATTAATCTTAATCTGATTTCCATATACTTTGACCCTCTTTATCTCTGGCGACGTGTGACGTTAGTATATCATTTCACCTATTTACTCTATTTCTTAATAGTATTAGCAACGGCAGGTGGCTCGAGAGAAGTTGACCTTTCTCGCGATTCTCCACACCACTGTGACGTCGGTGACCTTCGTAACGACAGAGGTAGCCTTGTTCTCCATGTAAAAATTGTGTGAATATTGGAGATATCTGAATGCGATCGCTTCAGTTACTGTTGAGGTATATCTCCTAATCTTTCTCTATAAGCTCACATCTGTTTTGATAGGGAACTACCTTATGTCCTTCTCTAATTTTCCCTCCAATATTTTATCTTCCTCTATTTATAGCCCACGTCTACACCCACCTGAGGTGAATTGCGTTATATGAGCATATATATATTAAGGGAAAGTTATAAAATAGTGTGGGATTACTTTCCATTATATTTTAATTTTTGTTTTTCCTATTTGTTAACAAGTTGTTTGTACTTTATTATTTTATTCTATATTTTTATGCCATCAATCTATATTTAAAAGGGCGCCTGCCGTTAGTGGGTTGGTATATATAGTATATATATATATATATATTAGAATATATATTATAATATTAATATATAATATATCATATATATAGATGACACATATATGTATATATTTATATAGAATATATATATATAATATATATATAATATAATAAATATATATATATATATTTAAATATATATAATATATATATATATATATATATATATATAAATATATATTATATATATATATTATTAATTAATATATGATATATATATATAATAATAATATATAAATATTTAAATATCTATTTTAAGTATATATATATATTATATATATATATATATTAAGTATTAATATATATATATACTGAAAAAATGTAAATTAATAATAATGTAAATGAAAACAAAAATAGGATGCATATAATATATATGATTATATTTATTATAATATAATTTAATCATTCAATTAAAAAATTTTTGTTTTAATTCTTAATGATGATTGGTTAAATAACAATCGCATTTCACTTCCGTGCCGGATCACCTGATTTGGTGTTTCCTATTATTTATATAATATTTATTATATAATTATTATGTTATCATTCTCACAAGTAAATATAGTATATTATTCTCTTGGATGTTGAAGTCTTTAGTTCACGTATATGTTTTCACTAATTATATCTGAAAACTTATAATTATACATAATTATTACACATGTTTATCATCATGACATAAAGCCACCGCCGTCCATAGAAGAAGACATTTTTATAGTTCCTGTGATACTTTATATATATATATTAGTACACGTTAAAATAATAACTACCATTTTCAGAACTTAATGGTATACATTAATATTCAAAAATATAGGTAGCGTATCTAGTGGATATACTAATTAGGTGACCAACTTACGCAGATTTCTACATGTCTAATATCGGTATGAAAACAAAAATTTTGTAATGAAAAACGCCTCCACATCTTCTATCACTTACTATTTATCATTATCGTATACGTTAGACGACTAGACCTTTATATGTAAATATTTTACAGATCTCAAGAACATATTATCAAATGAGTTCAAATATCCAAATTGAAAGTAATCTCTCAGGTGGTGGATTTATAAATGATTACTATTTTAAAGAATCAATATATATAATACTAATTAATTTTTTACTGAAGTAATTTATTAAATATTAATAAATAGGTATGAAACATTAATAGAAGTATCTTAATACCAGTTAAAATCACCGATCAAAGGAACATACCTTTGAATTATTATCATACATGTCCTTAATCAGAACAGTCTTTGCGTGTATCATATCTCAGCGAAATTTCTGCTACATATAAGAGACCTTTACGTATACCAGTGGTGAATTCCATGTTTTCATATTGATATCTTAGGTGGAATCACTTTTTGCTAAAAATAGTAGATATATGTTAAATGACTCGAAATTACCACACGCAGGAAATTCTCAAGTCTGCAAACCAGTAGATATGATCCTCACTCGCGCAGGTGTAGTTTCTCTAGAGTAGAAACTATAAAGACCCCCTTTAATATAAGCATAGCCGCTACTTGTCCCTTGTGTGTATCCGAGCGCGTGGAGATTCTTAACCGGCCTAATATGCATGAAATGAAAAGCTGAAAACCCGATATAAAGCTATGCAATCACCTAAGTGTGTACAAAACTGACAGAATAATCAGGTCACGCGAGAAAAAGATGAGAGAACAGCATGTTAATAATTATAGATTTCAAATGTCAGCTATAGTTAAAGCAAAAGACGGTGTGAGTATATAAGTCTATTTATTTTTAAGATTCAATACCTATAAGCTTATTGATAATACTAGTATGACTCGTTGATTCTTCATTATTATCATACTATCCTGTAAGCTATTGCTATTTCGGAATATGTGTAGGTGAGTACGTCGGTAAAGTGAGTGCGCGCGATGAGGTGAGCAATTACCTATTGTTGTGAGATATGTGTATGTATATCTGACACCCTTCTGCGTCGTCCATATCGTTTAGCAATTCATCCCACCACACCGCATTGTCACCTCTCTACAGCCTTGCAGATGTCTACGTGACACCAGTCTAACCCGCACAGCCAACACATTTATCACTGCAACATTTTAAAGAACGCACATGCACTAAATCCAAACCCACGCTCTGGCTGGAGTTTGGAGAGAATCATAACAGCATAAAAGAGGCCTTTCTCCATTCATAACAAGAATAAAGAATGAATATTCTTTCTATTCAAAATCTTGCGGACTACTCCAGGGGATTTCGGGTGGCTTTAAGGAAACCATAAACCAATGATGAATAAACAGTAATTGCTAGACAAACGTGTTATAACGAAATGTCCCCAATTTTTAGAACATCTTAACGATGGATAAACCCCATAACCATGACATTCCCCATAGTTAGAGGAGAGTGTAATATTGCTTAGCCTCCACCACTTAAATTAAACCTTTATTAATTTTATGATAAAAGCGAAATAATTCATCATCTCTTAGGGCGACTTCTTTGGTGATTCATATTTAACCGACAGTTTACATATATTAACCAAAAAGATACAAACTCATTAATTCTCCTACCTATGGGAAAGATGTGTCCCTCAAAAAGTATGATACGTAACCCGAAAAGCGCGTGTGGGGGTCTCCGCCCCCAAGACTGAAATATTGATATAGAACGACGGAACTTGACACATCTTTCTTATGATGTATCCTCAGATATCAGAGAAAAGTGGAAAAAAAAATTTAAAAAAAAATTAAAAATTAAAAACAAAGAGTAAATCATTAATATACATAAAAATATAATATTTTTTTTTATATAAAATATATATGTAATAAATTATGAAAGTTATTAAATTATAGTGAGAAGATCCTCATTAGTTTTCAGTAAAGGCCTGCTTAAACAGGAACCTCTTATGCATATAATCTATACATTAAAACTTCCATAGAAAGCAGCTTAGAATTTCATGTTATTAATCAATGATTTTAAATATAATTAATATTCCATACAAGTTGCCATCTCAATATACTTTATAGCTTAATTACCACCTGTTAATTGAATCTATTTATTATTAAAATATTTGTTGAATAATTATAATTAAACAGCTTAGGGCTAATTTAGATTCACAATTATATTTAAGGATATCTAAAAATGATACACTTATTAATATTTTATAAACTAATAATATTGAATATAATTGATAATATTATCATATCCCTAAAGGACAATTGTAATTTAATAAAAACGGAATTTCACCTATCCATCCCCAACCGCTATTCCTTTGACTGCACTTAACTTGAATATATAGATTAATAGATCATATATATTTTAGTGATAAAAATTGGTCATGACATTATAACGTTAAGCGTCATGACGGTTTCTCTATCTACAAAGATAAATAATAATTCAAATAAATAATAATCAACATATATAACACTAACTATTCTCACTAGTGTACCTCTACCAATATAGAATCTTTAATTAGTAATATAAACTATTAATATCCTATTGAATTTACATGGTCTATACATAATAATTTATCATAAATAATAGTCTTTATTTACATAACAATCTACATTAATTATAATCTAATTTAATTATCTAGATAAATATTAATAAATATTAAATCATTACAAATATGAGATCTAATAATAATAATCAAATAACCTTTAAACACTTATAAATAAAGTTTAAATATAATAGATAAATCATATAATATATGAATCTAATTTGAATACTATTGTATATCGTGAATTCACTATTATTTCGAATATCATTATATTATTGTGATATAATAATAATAACTAATATAATCATTAAAACAATAATATAATAATATTAATTTAATATTAACTAATACATAAGAATTAAATCGTATTATATAAATAAGGGATATATAATAATATGTAATTAAACAAAGTTTTTCACAAATTTTAATTTAAATGCTAAAAAATTTAATAACATATAACTAATTTAGAATACAGATCCCTAGGTGTGGGAACTACGATTATACATATTGTTTTAATCTTTGTAATTATGTTCCTGAATGCCACACTATATATAATAATAACTAATAATATGATAAATTAATAAATCTATATATATTCAACGATTAAAAACAATAAAGTATCAACACATCTTATAACCATATTAATCAATAAGTTAAAGATTAATAATACTATTTATCACTAACATATAATAATGACAATTAATCAGAATAGGAGCGTAAAATCCAATATTATAACATCATTTGATCTGAATATAATTCAATATCTAATAGCTAAATTACTAAATGTATAATAATTATATAAAGAAATAAATATATATAAAGTTATATATATGTAATAATAAATTAATATTAAACTATAAAATAAATATTTAATTTCAAACTAATACATTATGATAATTTTATAATCAATAATATATTCATTAATATAAACATAATGTATCAATCACTAGAATATACTCTAACGTAAATAAGTTTTCCAACAAAATAATAATAATATAATAGAAAATTAAAAGACTAACAATATTAGTACATTAATTAAACTTTACAAAATTTTTACATAAATAGATAATAATATAAAAACATGAGTAAATAACTACGTGAGAACTACCGAGTATAAACAACCTGCAAACTTTCTAACAAACCAAAGACCCAAAATCGTAATACTATCTAATTTTATATAATCTAGAATGTGTATGTATTCCCAGTGAAGACAAAAGTTCCCCACCTCCATTATGAGCACCATAGTTATATTAAGTCATTATCTAGCCCCTCAATCTATTTATCGGTGCACTTTTGATCATCTGTAAACACAGGACACATCTCGCTCCATTAGAAATTCTGCAAATATAAATTCGCTTCGTCTTCTTTTTAATCAAGGATAATCTCTAACATATATAACGTATTAATTATTAACACTTGACTACTAATTATATCATATAAGTAACATTTAGCAAACAAATGTATCATAACCTTGTCTCCGTATGATCTAATACAACCCACGAATATATATGCTAAATATATATATATCGTAACAAAGTGTTATAATTCTACAGGTTATTATGCATATAAGTTAATATTATATCAACGAGGTATATTGATGACAACCTTATACTTCGACATATATTCAATCCAAATGCGACAACCTAATTAAATGGCACAACATAAACAAAGTTTTTAACTTAATATACATAATACTATATATAATAATATTAAACAGGAGTTAATTAAACCAATTCTTCTTAAACTAATTTATATAAAATAATATTTAAATATAAAATATTATAATTCAAGTAATAAACTAGTAATAAGTATTACCGATAGTCTAATAAGTCTAAGTGAAATCAGTATAATCAAATCACCCGTCCCCTCCCTGTATTCACCCTACCTCCCTATCCTACCCGCCCATTACCCTAATTTGATTATGAGTCTATAATTGATTATACATAGTGAGTCCACATATAACTCGTTAGTATTTGGAGGTCGTGCCCTCAACATATATAAGTACAAAAAATTACATAACTATGTATCTTGAATATTTGTATCCAGATCGCCCTCGCCTTGCTAGTGTGTTTTTTGCTGTTCTTTCAGCCGCTCGTTACTAGTAGCATCATACACCCACAGGAATACACTCCATATTGACTTAATAGACGTGGATCTTGTTGGTGACATTGAATTTAAAAGGTGGTCTAATTACTCGAGAGAAAGAGTTACCATTGTTGAGACTATAATGGAAGACAACGATGAGTTTGGATTCGATGGAAGACATGATGATGGGCAAAGAGAGATCCGGACCGCGATCTCAATATAGAGAATCCTACCTGTACCGCAGCGTAAGAGTTATATGAAATACTTACTAGGCATTATAAGCAGAGAATTGTTCCAACTTGATTAAAACATGTAATATGAAGTACACGCTAAGCACTAGTTCGTAGCAAAAAAAATATACTCTTTCCTCCATATGCCAAATTGAAACATTTTTTTATACTATGAAACTTTGAGATCCTCTTAACATTATTCATATTGTATGACCATATTAACTACTTGCTCTACCTATAATCTACATCTATTATTATAATCACTCGTGCGGCACTGTTTTCTAAAGTAATTCTATTGTACGTTATTTAAATACTATTAAACATTTATTACAAACTAATTGCAATAAGAGATGAATGCCCGCCCTCTTCCTGGTTATAGTACTGAACCAGCGGTAATAAACCAATATTCTATTATTGCTAACATAACATTGTTTCACATTAATAAAGCTAACATAGCGTCATATGGACTAAGAAAATACTGTACAACGACAAAAAACCTAACACAACTTAACGTCTAGTATAATAAACTAAAGTATTTAACAGCAACAAAGTTCGCACACTTTATAAATACCTGATTTAAATAAGTAACCAAATACATATCATTACAAAATCAGTAATAATCTATAATCATTCTATTTACCTAATAGACTAATAGTATTAATCTATCTAACATATTTAAAGTTATATATAATTTTTAACTAGATATTGACCTTATTAAATAATTTAACATCAAGATTATATCATACTTGTATCTAATAATATATTATCATAACCAATAACCAGTCTGATAAGATTAAACATGTAAACTTAATATACAAACTAGTTTTATCCAAACATAACTATAAAATAAAAGTTCTTGTGAGAATAAGTATACATTTAGTAAATTGAATGAAGATTTATACTTTTATATTTAAAGTCTATAAGTAATTAATCAAGAAATCCTAGATAAATGCAATACATTACAACCATCTCTACTCTACTAATACCCTCCCATACTTATAGTATAATCCATTTAATTAGTATATGCATAAATTGAATTGTCTATTTGAATTACTTATGTCGATATTATCTAGTAGAGTATCATTTATCCTGGTATCCAGTTTTTTCACAAACATACACATCTATATTATTCAGATCATTCCTTTTTAAAGGGCCAAATTCACATAAAGCGCATAACTAACACTTCAATAAATTTTAAGTATGCGTTACGACGTATATATTAGAAAATTAGATTAAAAAAAAATATGTATATAAAAATGATAAATATAACACAAAAAGTTAGAATTCATTGACCAAAAAAAATTTTATTAAAATGATAAATTAATCTTAAACCAAATTCAAAATATTCTCATTTAGCTTCTTCTATCACTATTTAGTCTTATGACCATTTTTATTATTACTAAAATATAATCCATCTCAATTTATTAACCGAAGGCAAATTCCCCAGACTTAACTTAACTATCTTAGTGCTATTTTTTGCTATGTACCGCATGTTACCTTAAATTAAACTTACGTATACAAAAACGTAACCTATTCCATTACTTATTACTAACGCAATATCTCGTAACAATACAATTTTTAACATTTATACATTAACATCGTAAATTTTTAAACAAAAATAATTTAGTACATATATCCTATCATGTACTAATACGATTCATTAACTGACAACTGAAAGTATTTATTAATGGCTAAACGTACCCAATAATAAATTTTTACAATATCTGGTACATCATATTATTTAACAAAAGTTTACATTCGATATAACCTCGTTACTATAATATAGCACAATCTCCTCTAACGAATATTAATTGCAGTATATAGGCATAACAAAAGTGATAATACTCATAACTAATATGAATCAATAATAAAATAAAAAATTATAATGGTATGCCAAAATATAAAATTCATTATACGTTAAAAAAAAACGTTCTTATTGTATAATAAATATATCTAACATAGTATATAGTGCGTAATATATAGTATTTACTGTAATTTTATAAAGTATGTGTTAAATAATCAAGTATTAAAATCAGTTAAATTCTCAAACTCGACCACTTTCCTTGTCAGTCCCATTATACTATACTCCACCCATCCGTACTTAATATTGATCTATTGAACTATTGATTCAAGTCTATTTCGACATGCACTCTCTTGCTTTCTCCATAAGTTACTTTATATATATATTAATATCTGAAAGTACTAGATAATTATAATTAAGGGTATAATATCAAGTTTCTAGTGCATATCAATTGAAAGTATATATGATATACTATAACCATATCATCATAATACTACTGATGATAATTCTGAAGAATATTAATGTACAAATGTAGTGATCAAACCTATACATGACCTCGCGTATAATGATAATTCTGACTTAAACATTACCTGAATATAAATTCTATATATACCTATATATCAAAGGTAAAGTATGCTTAATACATGGTCATACAAATCTACGATAATATGTTTCTCCAATCTTTCCTGCAATTTATCGTGAAGTCAATAAAACAGGCTAAAGATACGTTATTATCTATATAGACAAATACCCTTACGATTAGACAATAATGACCAATCTAATATCATAGATATCAGCATCTAGTATATAAATTGAACAATGAATATGTAAACACTTTATATTCATCAAAATTGTCACTCTCTCGAGTTATTATATACGTATAACATCATATTGAACTTAGATGAATAATACATAGACTATATTAGAGACAAAAAATTATCTTGGGCCAAACCAATCATTAACTCATAAACAAAAAAACTTATACCTAAGATCTACACTTCTCTAAGCATATAATCATTCGTCAGTTATACATCACAGTTATATTCTTATACAAGATACTCATCATTTCTCTGAACAAATCAGTGTTAATTTCACACATGTTCGTATAGTATATACTAATTAATTACTATATATCGCATAACATAATAAACATACCTAACTTACGTAGAATAAACAGTTTATTCATAATCAAGAGATCTATATGCATAACACTATCACCTCCCGTGATAGATGATAAACCCAAAGGGATGCTGATAACCCCTTGAAAAAGGAAAGGTAGTGAATCTTGGAGGAGGGGGGGATTCACCCCGAAAGGGTGTCAGCGGGTTTTTGGGCCTCAGAATATATCTCATAGTTCAGATGTGACCTAAGTAAGCTTTATTTTATGTATGAAATATAACTTGTTTTTACGTATATTGATGAGTTCGTACTTCCTATTTTTGAATCTACGTATTTAAAGAATGTTTTTATGTTATGTTTATCCAAATATGATAAATACGTCCGAAATGTTGAGAGCTTTGTTATGTCAGCTGTTATACTAATAGATCAATAGATCATTGAATCAAATATCAATTGATGTTGTGGCAGTTAGTTGGTATATGTCACAGCGTTATATTTGAATTACTGATTTTAACATAATTATAATATAGCGGTATGTATATAAATACATATGATAATTTAAATGAGTAAATAAAATATGACTTAAATCAACTAGCTAAATAAGATCAATAAGATCATGGTAATTATATATTGGACAGGATGATGAGTTAAGTTAGTATGTAGTTTATTTCACTGATTTTACTGATTTATAGGTAACTGTAAAACTATGATCAATTTTACTATAAAATTATTGACATATGAATCAATTAGATCAATATGTATCACTAGAAGGGGTTGATAGGTGTTATGTTATCAAGGTGGTGAGCTGTATTATTTATGCTATTAGGGTATGTAAAAAATACATTTTAAAATTATATTAGTAAAAAATATAGTTGATCAATAGCTTTCAAGAATATAATCTCTAAATATTCTTTCTATCATAAACAGATCAATAGTATATATAACTATATTATGAGATCACATGGTGAGTGGCCCTAAAGTAGAATTTGAAGTAAAAGGAATCAGTTTTGAATTTTGCATACTTAGCGACCTCAGAGAGATATGTTTACATAGATCAAGACTAAAATAAGAGGTATATTATAATATATACAGTGTAAGCAAAGTTATATCAAAACTATATATCAAGTGAATTGAATTAATAAAGAGCATTACTACAATTTTGTTTGTTATATAGTCTCATTTATTTAAATTTTTTACTTAGAAAATTCTTCTCAAAATTCAATATATTCCTTATATTATACTTACGATATATTCCTCTTCAGGTAATCTTCAATCTGATCGTAGAATTTTTAATAATTTATGTTATTTAATTTTTTTTATCTATTATTTTGTCAGTAGTTGGTTGCAATTATTCACAGAGAGTATGTATCTTGTACTATATTCAATAAAATAATGTGCCTATAGATTTCCGCTGTGTGTCATATGTACAATTATTTCAGGCTTAGGGGCTCGGAGGACCCCCTTTGACTGGTGTTGTACCGTTATGTCTTGTCAACACCCCATGTACTTATGTACTATGTCATAGAGCCTTTGGTATTGGCTAGGTTACGCATGTTCATATGGACTGAGCAGGAAGTTACTTTTGGATTTTTAATTGCCATATTTTTTTTCTTTTATCATTTCATACTTTGATATTTTATATATATATCGCTGTAGATTTTACCTACGAATTAATTATCCATTTATTGAATGTAAAGTATCTCATATATATATATATATATATATTTATATATATAATATATATAGATATATATATATATAATATATATTATATACCCATATATAATATGTATTATATTATATATATATATATATATTATATAAAAATATATATACTATATATTATATATATATATATATAATATATATTATATATAGTATATATATATATATATAATATAAATATATATATATTTTTATATATTATTATATAATATAATATATATAATATATTATATATATATATACATATATATATAATATATATAATATATATAATATATATATATAACTATAAATATATAATATTATTATATTATATATAATATATTATAGTATATATATAATATTCTACGTTATCTGGACTATATTCTAGATTTTCGGTAAGTGTGAAATGCCAGATCCAAGTCCATCCATCCACCACCCTCTTATCCCGCCGCAAGTAGTGGACGTAAAGGTGATGTCAGTAACCCTCGTAACAGTGCTTACGTTATCCCCAAACGGCCCGTAACATGTACCAGAAACAGAAAGAATAGAAGAATGATTGACACAAGGCGGAAAGAAAGTCCAGCCGCTTACCTCCCTGTTAATTA
>JABUQX010078895.1:0-5000 GCA_015478945.1 Trachelipus rathkii
AAATCTAAAAAAACGAAAAACGGCCCCGCCCCGAACTTCCCCCGGGAAAGCAAAAAAATGATACAATATCTCACCAGCATATGCCCACAGCTTCCGCGGCTATCCGCCTCAGCTGATGAAATCCATTTTTCATAATGAAACGGCTATTTTAATTTCTACGTTTTATATTTATAATATAATGTAATTAATCATATATAATTATATATTGATATATATAGTTAATAATATACTATTTATTCCTGAAGAAAAATAAAATATTAATTTATATATATCTATATATAATAATATATAATTATATATAAATTATATATATATAATATTTTAATTCTACAATAACGATTTCTATATAATGGAACATAATATAATAATAAATTATTAAACTACCCCTCCCCAAAGAAATTATTCTAGTACGAAACATCATTTAAATATATTATATATAATATATAATGTACAAACACTTCTTATATATAATCTTATATATTTATATATATATAAGGTATATAGTTATACTAATATTATTATATATAATATACTATATAACATAATCATATATTTATTATAGATAATATATTTATTTTATATTTATATATATATATATTATATAATACTAGTATATAACCGTATATATAGTGACCTATATATATAAGTATATGATTATTTTATAATATTATAGATAATATTTTAAAATTAATTTTATTATGTAAAAATTTTAAATATGTATATATTATCTCTTAGTTATATAATATTATATAATATATATGGTTTCATATATTAATGTATATGTCATCATACTAAACTGTAGTATACTTCATTTTTATATTAACCTTTTGGTAATAATATAAATTATAAACATAAAATATTATTATAATAGTGAACTCTTATAAATCTAAACTTTTGCAATAATAAATATATTTATAAATACTTAAAAGCAAATTAGAAATTACCTCTGGTTATCTCCTCTTCAGATAATTAAATAAATTAGACTATTTTCGTTTAATTAATTTAATCATTTATTGGAGCCCAATCGAATTAACAACTAATTTTAGTGAAGGCTTGAAATATTTCCACATCAGTTTCTGGTCGGTAATAAATATTCACTAATAATAATAAATCTATATTGATTACCAATTCTTTAGCGAATAAACAAAAATTCTCTCCCTAAAACAATCCATATCTATAATGCATATCATACCTATTATATTTTATTATACTATATATATATATAATTAATTATAAATTATATATATATTAATACCGTATAATGTTATAATAATTATACTAAATTAATTATTGATATATATAATATTTATATTATAATTAATATTATTATATATATGTATTACTATTATATTAGAATTTTATATGTTATTTTAGTTTTATTTATATATATATATATTAATTAAAATATTTATTATCTTTATTATTACTTTTTATAATTACATATTAAATATTATTATT
The DNA here is from genome assembly GCA_015478945.1 of Trachelipus rathkii. Taxonomy (NCBI): domain Eukaryota; kingdom Metazoa; phylum Arthropoda; class Malacostraca; order Isopoda; family Trachelipodidae; genus Trachelipus; species Trachelipus rathkii. The sequence goes on from JABUQX010078895.1 coordinate 1,459, forward strand.
GTTTATAATATTAATATATTAATATGTTATATAATTATATTAATATTAATATAATAATAATGTATATATGAATATATAATAATATATATATATTATATATATATTATTATATAATATTATGTATATATTATATATATATATATATATATATATATAATATATGTATTATTTATATTATATTTATATAATTAATTAATTGTATATATATATTTATATATATATATTATATATTATATATATATTTTATAAATATATAATTTTAATATATATCTATAAATTTAAATATTATATTATATTATTTATATTATATTAATATATATATATATATTAATATATATATAATATATATACTATATATATGGTGATCATGTATATTTAATATATTCATATATTTATATATATATATATGATATATATTTATTATAAATTTTATATTATAATTAAATATAAATATATAAATTATATTATTTTTATATATAAATATATTTTTTATGGAAATAATGTAAATAATAATATATATATATATTATATTATATAATATATATATTATATATTATATATATATTATATATATATATATATATATATTATATATATAATTATATATATATGTATATATATATATATATTTATTTATTAATATATATATGATTATATTATATTTATTATATATATATAATATATATTATATTATATATATATAATAATATATATATATGATATATATATATATAATATATAATATATATATATATTATATATATATATATTTATATATATAATATTATTATATATATTATTATATATAATATTATATATATTATTATTAATATATTATATATTATATTTATTTATTATATATATATATTATAGTATATATATATATATATATATATATATATACTATATATATATATTATATATATAATATATATATATATAAAATTATATATTATAAATATATATTATATATATATTTTTATATATTATATTTATGTATAGTATATTATTTATTATATATATATATATAATATATTTTATAATAGTATATATATATATATATATATAATATATATATATATTATATATATAATAATTATATAATATATTATTAATATTAATATAATATATATATATCACATAACTCAGCTACCACCCGTCTCACAAGCCAGGGCATCTTTTCAAGGAAGGGACCAAAAAAAATAAAACAAATAGGAATATATGGAATATTCCAACAATTACATGTCCATACTCTCAATAGTTCCTCCTCAGTTAGTAGCAGTCGCTAACGATGGTTCCTTTTAAAGATAGGAATAGGATATATTGATATACAAGCTCAGGAAGAAAAAAACAGATTGGATGCAATAGTTCCACAAAAACAGAATTTGCGCTGGAATAGAAGGATTTGGCATCAACTCACGTAACCGGGCCTTGAGTCTTTCAAACCACTCACACAATATTCTTTGTGAGAGCAATATGGCATCCCTCTTGTGTTACGATGGCTAAGCCAATAGTGTTAAGGAATGCGAGATGGTCAATTCCCTCTAGCACTTTTTCCTTTGTAATACTTTATATTTATAAAAAGAGACCTCAGTGCACCAATGTCACGTCTTCGGCATGAAAATCGAAAGAAGGGTCAGGGGAAGGTTTTTGAATAGAATCAATAGGGGAACAGTCTTTTTTTAGCCCTCTTTTAGGACTTATAAGCCTTATAGTCCCCAATCCTTTACCAAATTATAAATGGCTTTATGGGATGGAACCTATAGTCACCCAGATATGAAAACAAAAACTCTTATATAATAGGGTCCGGGAAAGACCCTTATATTTATAACTGAGTAACTGAGCAGTATAAGAAAATAAGTCATTCCTCGTATCTGACATGCAGGAATTTCTTTGTTTTTCTGAGGGCCACTCTAGCAACCTGTTGATTTGATGTTTCCAGACAATTTTGCTGTTTAATATATCGTCTAAAATCCAAGGAATGCCTTTATGTTGCTTACAGCTGTGAAGCCGTTTTTTTGGGTGACTGTCGAAAAAGATATTAAAAGTTACGATTATGGGGTTTTGAGTAGTGGGATTCGTGAAAAAGTTAATTTTGTTAGAGTGAATTCATCAATGACTGAGTGATCCAGTGGATCCCCCGAAGATAAATCCCCAATCATATCGATAAGAACTGACTCGGATAGCTGAAGACGAGAGGCAACTCTAGACGCAAAAGAGTGAGTAGATTTGGAAAGAGTGAGTGGAATAAGATATTGTTGTGAGTTCAGTTGAGTCTATCGGCATAGATAATAACAAATCTGGTGTGAAGCGCAGTCTAGAGACAGTATCGTTAAATGAAATAAGTAGGAATAAGTTGGAGATATAACAGAACTATTGCGTAACACCACAATTAACAGGAAAGGAAGAAGAGGACGTTCATCAACAAGTGCCGATATGGAGCGATCTGAGGGAAAACTAGTCATAAGTGAGCACATAAAATTAGGAAACCCAAGGAAGGGAGATTAGAGAGTAGCGACGAGTGTTATATTCATCAAGATGTCATATACTCTGTTTCAAAATTACTTCGATATTCGTCAACCGTCCACCACACAAGACCACCCCATAGGATCTCCTTTAAGGGCATAACCAATAGTATTCAGTGAGATAGGAAAGTATGTTCACAGTTTGAAACCTAAAGTGATTCTGAATTAGCCATATTGTATGAATCAGAAATGAAGGAAGTGAGATTCAAGATGATACAGCAAATGAGAGTAAGTAGAGTTTCAGAGACTTTTTACGGAATGTAAGTTAGAGCTATAAGACGATAGTTAGAGATATCAGAGGGGCTACCCTTTTTATGGGATCGACTGGAAACAGGCACTGATAGGAAATAGTGTTACTGTATTAAGACATAAGGGAGTAGTAAAGCTTGAACGAGAACAGGGTTTACCAAGTCAGAAGCTTACACTCATCAAAAACAATTCCTCCCCATGTCACTCAAATACATGGGGAATCCTTTCCGCGTCACTAAGCCTTCCTGACTAACTATTAGAACAAGGATCCCTCCATGCACCGATCATGAAGTAATTTGACAGGGGAGAGACTTGGCACATATTTGTGTTTCTAATATTATATACTATATATATATATGTATTATATTATAATAATTATATATATAATATAGTATTATATATATATATATATATATATAATTATATATATTATAATTATTATATATATATTTAATATATTATTAATATAATATATAATAATATATATATATAATATTATTATTATATATTATTATATATATATATTATATATATTTATATAATATTTTATATATTAATATTTATATATATATATATAATATATATATTATATATATATATTATATATAATAAATATTAATATATATATATTATAATTATTTATATAATATATACTATATATATTATATATATATTATAATATATATATATATATATTATATAATAATTTATATAGTTATATATTTATTTATTATAATATATATATATATATATATATTATATTACATA
>JABUQX010078895.1:7500-20000 GCA_015478945.1 Trachelipus rathkii
ACTCCTTATTGGCCATTAAATATGTCGAAGCTCTATTAGGACCTAGTTTAATGACGGGGTACTACCGTTATAAAAGTGACATTCTTATTGGCGAAGGTGAATTGACACACCCGATAAACTTAAAGGGTATCATGAAGGGCAATATTTGGGTGTTAGTATGCTCTATATATATATATTATATAATATATATAATACTAATAGTAATAGTAAAATTTCTCAATACTATATATATATATTATAGTGTGTAATATATATATAATATTTAATATATATATATAATACCTTACCTGAGTGAGCGATATATAAATTTTATATTATTTAGCTATATATATATATTATTACGTAATCTATTATATATATTATATATTATATATATTATATATATATTAATATACTTATATATATATACTCTCTCTAAATATATATATATATATTATGCTATATTTATATAAAATATATATTCCAAAAAATGTAAATCTAATATTTATATATATAAATAATGATATATATTATATATATATATATATTACTTACTATATATATAAATATTATATATATATATATATATACTATATATATATTAATATACAATATATATATGTTATGATATAATACTATATATATATATAATATAATACATATATATATATATATAAATATTATTTATTAGTATTATTAGCGTATAATCATATATATAAATATATACTTAATTTATATATTTATATTATTATTATATATCATTTTATATCTTAATTTCGTAATATATATTATATATATTATATAGTAAATATATGATATATATAATATAATATTTATTATATATATATTATTATTATATGAATATATATTATATATATATTATATATACATTAGTTATATTATATATATATATTAATATATATATTATTTATTATATAAATATTTATTATTATATATATATATATATATATATTAATTATTCTATATATAATTATATTATTCAATTATATATATATATATTATACTCCTATATATATCAATTATTATTATATACTATAATATATATTATTAATTATATTATATATTAGTTATTATTTTCACTTAAATTTTTGATTAGATCTCTTCCATATCTTATTTATATATATAATATTTATATTATACATATTATAATAGTAAATTTAATATTATATATATCTTATTATAATATATATAATATTATATATAATATAAATACTATTATATATATATAGTTTATATAGTACTATTATTTATATTATTATACTAATTATTATATACTATATATTATATATATATATTATATATGCTCTCTCTCTCTCGTATAAATAGTATATATTATTATTATAAATATAGTATATAACTCATATATAGATATATATAATCTATATATTTATAAATAATTTATTATATATATATACTCTCGATATATATATATATATATATAAATTAATATATTTTAAAATGTGTGTCGTTGTTTAGTGTCTATGTGTCTTATTTCTAATTGTGTTGTAGATCTTTGTATTATTGACATTAATGTGCATTTTACACTCCCATATTCTAGTTAGATATTGTGGTTGTATGTTATGTTAAGTCATTATATTGCATATGCGATTAATTACTATATAATATTAATTATATATATTATTTATTGGTTATTTTAAATATTATTATTAACTAATTATTTATTCATGTATAATTACATCTTATTATATCTTCAAAGCGTAAGTAGAAAGATATGTTCTCTTACGCCTTGAGTGTTCTAATGTTGGCATCTTTGCGCGGATTCAGGTTCATTAGTATTACTGGAAAAGGTGTGATGGTTATGTATTCTGAAATTCGAATTTAATTGCGCTTGTGGTTTGGGGCAAGACCGTTTTCGGCATTGGTGACCTAATTCAGATTAAAGACTAATGTGAGCAAGTGTTAAAAATCTCTTCCTTGATTCCTTGAGAAACGCAGCGCTAAATAATTGCCAAATCCCTTGTTTATATAAATACAACTAAATTCAACATACTCCGAAGCTGAATAAAATGTACACATTTACAAGCACAGTTTTCTTGTGGCCAAAGTTATTTTTTTTTACTCCACCTTGTATAATTTTTCGCAAGGTACAGAGTGTTTCTTACTATAGTAGCACTTTGTTGTCTATTGGTATAATATTAATGTTTGAATCAATACAGTATTAGTATCCAAGTTCCCACTATATAATACAGTAGAATGATGTTTCTAGAATAGATTATGATCAAAATAAACTATACAAAACTAGGGATAATAAAAAAATAAGGTAAAGTAGTAACTCTAGATGATGAGGGAAAAAAGGTTAATGTGAATAAAATTTCATTCTTCTTAATCTGGTGATCGATTATTCGCCAAAATGTCAGCGGATTCAGTAATTCTGTGATCAACTCGGGATAGTTAATATATTTCCTCTATTTTCATTTACCGCTGATTTCAAATACATTTTAAGGCAATTATTATAACCTTATTCAGAACTCCTTTTAAACCCATAATATCTTATGTCCGGTAAGCATCTCCTGTAACTAATTAATACTAAGGAAAAATGAAGAGAAACATTAAGAGTGAAAAGGTTTTCTTAGTACTCAATTGTGATAGCGCTTTAATAGGTTTTCAGGCTAGGTATACATAATATACTACCCAGATTTTTAAGGCATGTCCAAAATATTACTATCCCATTGCCTGCATTATAGATAGATAAGTTCCGCCCTTATACATATTTATCGATGGTTTAGTCATGAAATTTTCAGATATAGACAAGAGTTCAGAATATTGTGAAAATATATACTAAATTATAAACTACATATAATATATATATCTTTATATAATATATTATAAATATTATAATAATATAAATTAATACTATATAATTACTTATAGTATAAATAATATATATATATATTAATATAACTAATCTAAATATATATCAATTAATATTAATTATATATAATATTATATATAGTATTAATATATAATATATATATAATATATATGAATAACAATTATAAAATAAAAAAATATATATTATATATTTAATATATTATAATATATTATATATTAAATTATAATTATTATATATAATAATATATCTTATATATATATACTATTATAATACTTATAATATATTAATAGTAACTATAATATAATTATTATATATATTATTTATATATATATATATAATATATATATATATATATTAATACATATATATATTATGATATATATATATATATTATACTATATATATATATATTATATAATTACTCATATATATATATATATATATATATATATATATATATATATTATATATATATATAAACGAAAATAAATTGAAATTAAAAAATATAAAAAACTATCAGAAAATTTAGTTGCTCCTCAAATTTAAAAAATATTTAATTATTTTTGGTATTTTATTTATTTTAATGTTTATTTATAAACATTATTACATTATTATGTATTATTATTATTATTATTTTATATTATATTATTATTATTATTATTATTTATTATTATTATTATTATTTATTATTATAGTTATTATTATTATTAATTTATATATTATTATTTTATTATTATTATTATTATATTATATATTATTATTTTATTATTATTATTAATTATTATTATTTATTATTATTATTATGATATATGATTATGATTTTTGATTATTATTATTATTATATTTTATATATTATTATATTTTATTATTATTATTTTTATTATTATTTATTATTATTATTCATTATTAGTATTATTATTATTATTATTATTATTTTATTTATTATTTATAATAATTAAATAAAAATTGGATTAGTTTGATTATTATTATTATTATTATTATTATTATTATTATTATTATTATTATTATTATTATTATTATTATTATTATTATTATTATTATTATTATTATTATTATTATTATTATTATTATTATGATTAGATTATGATTATTATTATTATTATTATTTAAATATTTTAATAAAACAATATTAAACAAAATTCAATTTCAGAACAATGCTGGAGGCAAAGCAATTATTTTGAACTCACGGGGCATTGTCCTATTCTTACGAACGCGAACAAAACTCTAGGTAATTATTTACCTATTATCCGTAAGAGGGACGTAATCCCAGTCCCTTGACATGACTCTTTTACTCTACCTTTTGCGCAGCGTTGTAGAGCAACAAGCAAACCAATTATTTTATGCGGCTTTATTTTTGTCTCAGCTTTCTCCGATTTACTTGTGGCTTCTTGAATGCAAGATAAAATTTCATCGTCATCAGTTACAAGAACATTGGTGGTTGATTAGGTTAGATTAAAGTTTAGTTGGGTAATTTTTAGGTTAGCTAGGTTAGTTGATTATTATTAGCTAGGTACTAGGTTAGGCTAGTTGTTAGGTTAGGTTAGGTGTAGGTTAAGGTTATTTCAGGCTTAGGTTAGGGTCAGGTTTAGGTTTTTTTCCTTTCTTGTCCCGGTTTAGAGTTAATATCAGTTATAAAGTGATTGTAATAGGCATTACTACGTTTAAATATATTTTGATTATTTTTAATTGAAGATTCTCATCTCGTTTGAAACCTTGAAATTTAATTGTACGTTATTAGGGTTTATAGACTGACGGATATTATATAACCCATCCGGATGCTTTTTGTCGGATACTAGTTATATATACTCATTGTGCGGTGTTATACTATATATATGATAGGGTTCGTACGGTATATAGTGTCCAGGTGTACGGTGCTCGGTGCGATGTTGGTTGACTCTGAGTATATTATTAGCGGTGCTCTGCAAACCTTTATAATTAGCGCATTACTATTCTCGATCTCATGAGTGCTTTTCGTCGTAAAATTTTATTTCAACTTATATTTATAAATAGTTTGAGGTATTTTTCTTATGTGTGTGCCGTAGTAGCGTGAATTAAAGTGAATTACATATCCGTTACCACTACATCCCGCATCCGACATATATGCACTTGCTTGTAGGTAACAATGCGGCATTATATGTCTGATGCGAATATTTTTGAAACAAACTGAAATGAGAAGAAAAAATAAAATATTTAATAATCTTTTACGGATGTTCGCCAATTCTCTAGTTGATGATTGTAAAAACGGAACGACGTTACCGATTATAAACCAATATGTATAAGATAAAGAAATTTTGGTGAATTAGACGCGGGAATACCATGCTCTTCAATGTCCAGTGCCTCAATATCATATTTTATCTATATTATTATGTTTAAGATGATTATATATTAATAGTATTATCATATTATACTTTTCTTAGTTATTAGTAATACTAAATTTTAGCCATATAATTCTATATAATATATATTGAGCTATAATTATAATATATATATATATTAATAATTAATTTTAAAATATTTCTAATAGCAGATATCTTAATAAAACACTAATGTAATGATATCTTATCCATTTATATGTTATATTATTATATATTATATTTCTACTTTTAACTAAGAGGTTGAAATTAACAGCTATTTGTGAAGAGTACACTAACATAGACTGGAAGAACTGTTTTCTATGAAAATCCAAAATAATTTTCATTGGTTTCTTTAAATCAAAAGTTGTGAAAGAAGAAAAGAAAAGAAAAAAAAATTTACATCATAAATTATTTTTGTTGCAGTTCTTTCCGTTGTTGCTAATTTTTAGTTACAATTGATTTTTAGTCTGACTTTAGTGTGAATAAGGCTAAGTGAAAATATAAAAATCCCCCCAAAAGACACTAAAAAACCCAAACAAAAACCCGCCATATATACCAAAATAAATCTTTATAATACCCACAAAATTAGGGTGGGCCCAAAACTTGACCCATGGAAGACCAAAGGGTTTGCCGAAAATTGACCCATGGAAGACAAAGGGTTGGTCGAACCCCAACAAAAAAAAAAAAAAAAACAAAAAAAAAAAAGAAACCCCCAAACAAAAGAAAAAAAACAGCACAAAAAATCAAACAACCGTGTAGTTCATCCCAATATTATATATATTATATATATATATAATATATATATAATATACTGTTAATATTAATATATATAATATATATATACTAATATATATATAGATTATAATATATATAATTATTAATAAATAATATATATACTATATTATATATATATAGTATATAATATAAATAATTATAATTTAAATTCATAATAATAATAATGAATTAATAATAATAATAATTAATAATAATAAATAATATATAATAATAATAAGTTAATAATAAATAATAATATAATAATCAATATAATAATAGAATAATAATAATATAATAATATTAATAAATAAAATAATAATTAATAATATTTAATAATAATAATAATAAAAAATAAAATAATTAAATAAGTTGCAAAACAAACAAGTACAGTACAGACTAAGTATAAGAAACAACCACCATATGAAGGGGGTGGAACATCAAAAATCGTGCAAAATGAAATAAGTAAATTAGTTCTTGATTTGAATAGAAAAAAAACTGAGTGGTTTTAAATCTTAACTTACGGTCTCTAGGATGGCGAGTCCTCTTAAAGAAGGAGGGGAAAACATGGACCGGCATTAATATAATATAACGAAATGCCGCGGGATTACCTTAGTATTTTTACTAGAGAAAGAAAAAAAATAAAGAAGACCACTACTTTAATTTTAATACAAACTTCCCATTTATTTTCATATGTTTTAATTGTAGTTTTTATAATCTACTTAATCTTATTATAATGTATATAGAAAATAAAATTTGTGTATTATTTGTAAGTATTGATATTGATAAATTCTAAAGACGTATGCGATATCTTAAAATAAAAAAAGGGATATTATTCCTTTGAATAAGTCCGCATCGTGAAATGGACCCTAAAGCTGAGGTTAAGTGTTTAGTAAATAAAATACTTAAGTAAACATATTGTTGGATGAAAAGAAAATATAAGGAAAAAATGTTAGGTAGGATATAAAGGAATTTGGTGAAAATATCAATAATAATAAATAATAATAATTAAATAAATAATATAATAATAATAATAATAAATAATAATAATAATAATAATAATAATAACAATTAATAATTATAACTAATAATAATAATAAAATGAATTAATTAATTAATATATAATAATAATAATAATAATAATAATAATAATAATTTAAATTAATAATGTAATAATATAAAATTCAAAGAAATTCAAAAAATTTTCAAAAACAAATTTATTATCAATTATTTAGAAAATAAATATTAAGATATTAGTTATAATAAAAAAGATGACAATAAATTTTGTATATATATATTGTCAAATATTTTACAATTGTGATATACATCAAGTCATTATAATAACCCAAAAATTAAATTTCTACTACTAGTATGTGAATGGGTGGTCTACTAATTGCAACACAGTTTATTGTGTCCTTTTTGGTGGAAACCCGGAATGATACACTGTTTCTTTTTAATGAGATCTTAAACATACATTTTTAAAACCAGTTTAAAATTATCTATAACAAGATATTAAAACAATAAAACAATAAATGATATAATATAAATATTATATAATAATAATAATAATAAAGTAATAATAATAAACTATAAATCAGTAATAAATAACACATAATAAATAAGAAAAATGAATTTATATATAATACATAATATCAATAAAATTAAAGAATTGATAATTTAATAATAATAATATTTATCATAGATAATGATAAAATGCAATAAAATAATTTATAATCACATAAATTAGTAGTAATAATAAGGATAATTAATATAATATATAATAATAATAATAATAATTAATTAATATAATAAATAAATAATAATAAATATCCAAAATAATAATACATAATATATAATAACTAATTAATAATTATATAATAATAATTTTAAATTAATAATAGTGAAATATTGTCAAAGAAAATGGAATAAATAATTATGCTTCAGTAACGATAATAATGAGGATTATTTATAATAATAATAATGATTAATAGATAATACAATTTGATAATAATGATAACGAAGGTAATTGTGTTAGCGATTGAATAAAAAAATCCTGAGGAATATAATATAATCAATTATTAAGGTTAATAAGAAGGTTTTCTGTCACGAAAGATAGTTTCCAATATAGATAATCATAAATATTTGTATAGAATTAATAATAATAATAATAATACTAATATAAATATAATAAATATAATCTCAATATTAAATAATAATAATACATAATAATAATAATAGAATAATAATATATAATTAATAATATAATAATTTTCAGATAAAAAAAATAAAAAGATATAATAGAAACACAAGTTTTATTTTTACGTAGTAATACAGTATCCAATTCACAGTCGTTTACAGCAACAATGATAATTTTCCAATTTCAATTTTTTAAAACTTTATTCAGATAAGAAAATTTACAAGTTTAATAAGTCCCTATACAATATCTTTACATATACACTACATGAACTATAGCAATTAATGTTATATACACCAACAATATTTCCCTAGCTATAATAAAATAATAATATATAATAATAATAATATAACTAAGTAATATAATAATTATAATAATATAATAATAATAATATAATACATCCAAGAATATTAATGAAATATAATAATATTAAATAATAATTAATAAATAATAATAATATTAATAATATAACAATAATATTTATAAATAATAATAAGTTATAAAATAATAATAATAATAAAACTAATTATAATAATAATAGAATAATAATAAATAATAGATAAAAATAATAAATATCATAAATATAATAATAAGTAATAATAATAATAATAAATTATAATAGTGTGTGTGTGAAAAATAATATCAATTAATAATATAATAAGTAATATAATAATAATAATAATAATAATAATAAATAATTAATAATATTAATAATATATAACTAGATTGGTAATGATAGTAGCCTAAGATTTATTTTTCTTTAACGTTAGCGTTAATCCCTGGGTTAGTTATTATTTAATATATTTTATTTAGATAATAATTGTTTTAAATTAAATTTTTTGTAAAAATTGTTTTTAGATTTTTCGGTTTTGATATCTTGTTTGGCATTGAGTTAATTTGAACGTTAGCGCTTTTACTACCTGAAACGCTTTTGAGTTTACTTCTCTTTTAAAATCTATGTGGCACTGCAAGTCAAACAGTTCCATTTCCTTTAAAATCTACGAATCTTGACTTGAACTCTTCTTTCAGACTTTATGAATGGAAATTAGCTTACGCAAGGAGAAGTCACATCGCATTGTTATGGATAATTTTTTGTATGTATTTTTTTCAGGAGTGATATATTTATTTTAGCAGTTCTTTAAACTGCAATATCTTTTGATTTTTGAATATTAATGGTTTGTGTATGGCTGTAAAAAGTCCCTTGTGATTGCTAATGACCGCAATATAAATCGCTTTTGGGTGTCAATTACAGGAAGGAATTACTGAGTTAACTGTAGGGTACGTAGATAGGAGACAGTAAAGTAAGTGAGGGTGTAATTAGTGAATATTATAATTTCCTAAGAATGTAAAGAGGTACAAAATTATCTTAAATATTATTTGCATATTCAAATAATTTATTATCTCGACAGTCTGTTAACTAGGTTGTTAATATGTACCTTTTTAAATGTCAGTTTATCATCGGATTGTATAATCCGAGAAGTATTTTAGCATTTTGCAGCACTATTATTTCAGATTCTATATGTCTCTCATTAATTTTAATTTTTAGATCGTTATTGGTTGTTGCTAAAAATTATGTAGTAAATTGTTTTATTTAAATTTAAAGATAGCTTTTTAGCATCTATCCATTTCATTATTTTGTTAATGTGTCTACTGTTGCTCTACGGGATAGAGATTCGGCATCTTTGTCATTTATTAAAATGGAGAGGCTATCGTCAGCATAAATGAGGACTGAAAACGTCATGAGCACTTAATCAGATCAGTTGTATATAGGTAAATAATAAAAACGTCAAGGAAGATTTTAAAAGTTTAGTTTATTATGGAAGTGTGGCTGAAATTTACGTTTCATTTTAGTTTTACATATGTGAGATCTCTCCTTTAAGTTAATTTTAAACAATTGTAAGTTTCCCTTCAAAGCCCATTTAGTTCATTTTACTTAGTAGATGTCATGATGATCATATGCATGTCAGAAAGCTTTTTTGTGAAATCTAATGATAATAGCAGGGAGGAGTCTTATTTTCTAATAATTTCGACAGTTTTTTCGGCTTAAGCAAATGGAGCGGCATCAGGCAGTTGAACGTCCTTTTCTAAATCCACAATTGTTGAATACGTTTAAGAATATTGTTTGCATATGAAAATATTCTGTTAGACTGATTGAAAAAACTTAATTATCTCAAATATTTTTACTAAATCGTGTTTGTGATAGCTAATGGTCTGTAATTTTTTGTTCGCTAAGCAAAGGTTTCCTTTTTTTAGGTATAGGGATCCACCTTTGCTGTTCTGAATATAATTTTGTGAGAAAATTCCTGTTTTTTTAAAAATCGATTCAATTGAACAAGTGTTTTTAAAGGGGTGGGGCTATTAATGTGTTCCGGTGAGAGTGTTGAGGTATATGTGACTTGGGATTAGATTATGAAATCACATTTATTTTCTGTTTTGTAATCCGGCGATTACCCCCTTTTATTTTTTTCTTTACCTCCGGAACGGTTTGATGGGATAAAGAGAAATGGAAGACTCGCTTAGCTGGAGAAAAAGTTTCATATTTAATGTATTATTTCAAGGGGTTTGGGTGTCTCTCAAGATTTGCTTACCGACTGTTTTTTACGAAGGTATTCGTTGTTAGTCCGACTAGCACCGACGCTGTCGTGCAGATTCGCTTACTTTTTGGTTTGGTTGTTAACTGATCTTTGTTTTAAATCAGTTTCTTTTTTATACATTGAGAGTTTTTTTTGTTAATTCTTAGCACTATCCTAACCTACATTCTAAATTAAATTAGCCACGACATCGACCACAACAACAGGTGCATCTCTGATCGTGTTATCAATCAGTAGTATTTGTTTCCTCTTTCCAGCCCTCTGGTCCGCTGATGGATAACTCTTCTTGACGATGATGCTGTCGCAAATAGTATCCCTTAACACATTCCCAGCAATTCCGTTAATCCTACCGCTGACTACGAGTATCATTGCTTTTTGAACATTAGTTCTTACGCTTTTACTCTTCACACAGGCGACTTTGACGACTGGTATCGTTTTGCCACATGCTAAAGCAATTCTGTTGTCTACATTGAAGTGTTTCATAACATCTTCGTCTTCATCAGCTCTCTGATTTCCATGTGTCGGTATAGTATCAGGAGTACAATCTTTATTTCGCTGCTTAATTTCGTGACCGACCCTTGTTATGGCAGCAGCCGCTCTTTTTGGACCCTCTCTCCAATTATTGCTAGATTGACTATTGTAATTTTTATATTGGTTATCTCTTCTGTAGGGGTTGTAGTTTTTACAGTCAATAGCCTTGTGCCCCCTCTTACCACATTTAAAGCACGTTGTCTGGCTTTTTTGCCTTTCAAAATTATGGTTATTTTCATTAACATCTTTCTTCTCTTTCTTCGTGCGGTCTTCTTTATTAGTCGTCGACGATAAGTTCCTGCTATATGCGAGGAGGTAGTTCTCTGCCTCTTGTGTTATATATCATGTTTGCTAATTTTCCTTTCTCTCAAGAAGATCGCAAGTTCTTTTGGGCAAGTGTTTAAGAAATGTTCGGCCACTATTAGAATTACGATGTCAGTAAAATCTTTCTTGATTTCCGCAAGTTCTGTCCACATTATCACATAATTTTTTAATCTATCAATAAACTGTATAGGCCTTTCATCATTATATGCTTTCGCACTCCTGAATTTCAACCTATAACCGTCTTCTGTTAGGTTGTAGCATAATAGAAGAGCATTTTTCAACTTATCATAATCCTTTGAGTCCTCCTTTGGGATACGGGAATACGCTACAAGAGCCTTTCCTGTCAATAAAGCGCTGAGGTGGGAGGCCCAGTTTCCTCTATCCCATTCATTTATCTCAGCAAACCTTTCCAATCTTTCCAAATAACAATCTATCTCGTCTCTATTATCGGTGAAAGGAGGAAGTTTAGGTACCCTCGCTTTGACATCATTATTATTCGTAATTTGATGTTGAGTAGAGTTGCCAGTTTGTAATTCGATTCTTCTGAGCTCCAGCTCATGCTCTCTCTGTGCCGCTTCTCTTGCAGCTTCTCTTTCTGCTATTTCTTTAGCAGCTTCTCTCTCTTCTTTTATAAACTCTCTGGCTTCTTTTCCTTTCAAGCCAAGTTCTTGAGCAATTTTTGCCAGCGAATCGTAGTCCATATTTCAGAAGCAAATCTTAACACAGGCCAACAATTGATATCTTCACTTCTCTTTCAGGAGTTATCTTCACTCAAGAAAGTGGCCGCAATATGCCTTTTCTCCTTTCAGAAAACTTCCGGACACAGTCCCCCAATTAATTGTCACAAGACGGGATTCCAA
>JABUQX010078895.1:30000-33009 GCA_015478945.1 Trachelipus rathkii
TAATCATCTCAACATGTTAAAAGTTCTTCGAAAGATTATCTGAACAGAATCTCCGCATTTATCCCTTTTAAAGATACGCAACATGGTTTCACTAAAAAAAACTCCAACACCACACAGCCTACCGATTTAAAACAAAACATCCTCACCGGTATTAACCAAAACTTAACCACTCCCGCACACCCCTGGTAGCAGCAGACCTGAACAAGGCAATCGACACAGTTCAACGACTAAATATTAAGCACTGAAATAATCAACGTTCAAAAAATAATTATATAATATATATATATATTTTGATCAAGATTATATATATTTATATATAGTATATATATAGCCTATATATATATATATATATATATATATATAATATATATATTATATATATATTATATATATATGTAATTATACATATATATATATATATTATATATCTAATATATAATTATATATATATATATAACTTTTATATATATATATAGTATTATATATATAAAATATTTATAGATATAAATTTATATTAATAATTATATATATATATATTTATATATATTATATATTTATATATATAATATAATATAATATATATATATATATATATATATATATAGTATATTATATCATCATATGAAGTTTATCTACTTGAACTTAGTTTAATTTTTCATGATAAATGTAAGCCCTGGGTTAAAGTTTATGAACCAAAATTCTTAACTTTAATTTAATTTTCAACGATAAACATTTCTACTACAGAGCAAATTAAATTTTTAAAAACTTCAAACTTAATTGTTATTTTTTCTGTAACGAAGGCTAATAGCTTTCCGTCTCATTTTCTTAAGGACTCTTCAGGCAAAAGGACAGGAAATTTATACTAAAGCGTCCGCTTGTCAAGTTAGTCTAGTGGTAATTATTTTTTAACAAGGTACTAGGTTCGAAATAATTTGGAGATTTTCAAAAATTCATTTTTTATGGAGTCGATTTTTACTGTCGCCTGGTTGTTTTATAGTAAAAGTTGGGTTGTATATGCACGAAATGATTCAAATATTTTAGATTACTATTATGTTGGATATTCCTAATGGTTTGTGAATTGATGTTGATATAATGATTGGATGTTCTTCTGTGGTGGGTTATGCAGACATTGTGACAGTCTTTTCGTAAATCTATTGTATGTTGATATTTGCGTCTGGTTAAGTCTGGAATGTTTCGCCTATGTAGGGGCTTTTGTTAGCTGTGTTGCGGTATGTGATAAACGCATTAATTGTGAAAAGGTTATTTTATGTATTAAGGGGGGGTCGCGGAGTACAATTATTAATGCTCATGTTATTAAAAGCGGAATGAGGGGGTAATTTTTTTGGAAATGAAAGGGTTTGTGTTTAATGAATTATGGGTTGTTGTGGTAGTTGGTGTCGTTAATGGAGGCTACGGTATAACTTCGTAGGGTACCAAACAAGGATAAGAAAAACGAGAGAAGTGGATGTTGTTCTATGTTGTGGTGGGATTCATATTATCTATACTTTTTAGAGGAGTGATGCATTAACTTTTTTGTATAACCCTGTGGTGCTATAGTTTGGGATATGGCACGGCGTTAAAATGAAAAAAGTTAAGTCGTTAATCCTTATCGTTAACAAAAAAAAAAATTTACAGGTTAATAAAACATTTAGTTTACTTTAAAGAATGTAGCGGAAGTTAACGTTAATCGTTAACCGTCTTCAAAATAAATATGTAGGAATAGTAATAATTTTTCATAAAATTTTCACAAATATTCATAAAGATTTGCAAAGATAATAATAATAATAATAATATAATAAAATAATAATAATAATATAATATAATAATAATAATAATAATAATAACATAATAATAATAATAATAATAATAATAATAATAAATAATAATCAATAATATAATATATATATAATGATAATAATATATATAATAATATAAATATAAATAATAATAATAATAATAATAATAAATAATATATAATAATAATAATAATAATATAATAATAATAATAATAATAATGATAATATAGATAATAATAATGATAATATAATAGATCTAATATAGGTAATTGATATAGAGTCAAGCAATAACAGGGTATTGGTGGACAGTGATTAATTACCAAATCCGTGATAGATCGATTGTCTGCTGTAAAACACGATAGATAAAATAGTGATAAATGATCAATGCAGTTATCATTACTATAATAGTATCCATACATCATGGCATCAATACAGTAATCTAGTACTCCTAAATTATTTTGTTAAGGCAATACTAGAATATCAGACAGTAAATAATGCTGAATAGTATATAATAATTATAATAATGATGAATAATAGATAAATAATAATAATAATAAAATAGTAAACATAGATAAGCATAGTAAACATATATAAACATAGATAAACAGATAAACAAAGTAAACATTGATAAACCGTATACATATAATAATAATATTAGAATAGTAAGGAAATAATAAAAATGAATATAAAATGAATAATAAATAATTATAATGATAATAATAATAGATAATAAAAAATAATATCAATATGATAATAATAAGTGCAACGGATAGAACTATACAAAATAATATATAAATAATATATAATAATAAAATAATATAAGAATAATAATAATATATAATAAAGAATAAATCACATTAATAATGAATAATATATAGTAAAAATAGATAATAATAATAAGAATAAAAATAAAAATGACAAAAATATAATAATAATAACAATTACAACAATATTACAATACATAGTAACATATAATAATCATGCAATACCAGTGAACTTAGATAAACATAGTCGATATTATATAAATAATTTAATTTGTGTGTATAATAATAATTAAATTTAATAATATTGTTAATTGAGTTATAATAATACCAGATATTCACTCCCAGTCAACCAATAATATATAATTAATAATAATTAATTTATATAACGTAATGAATAATACATAACTAATATAGTAATATAGTAATTATATAATAATATAATAATATAA
>JABUQX010078896.1:0-2500 GCA_015478945.1 Trachelipus rathkii
TATGGAGTAGTTTGGGGATTCTTTTCTTGGAAACAAATTCTTCAATCAAAAAAAATTTTTTTGGAAAATTTTTCTAAAAATTTTCTTTTGGAGTATACAAAAAATTATCTAGTTAAAAAAGATGTATCTCGCCCGACTTGTACAAAAAAAATTTGACTGTTGATCGGAAAGTAGAAAAAAATTTAATGTCGATATTTTCACGTTTTTCGAGCAGATTTAAATAGTTTGAAAAAGATAGAATATTGATTTAAACGAGTCTACTTCATCTGATCTAACTCAAATTTTCAGGGCGTAGGATGGAGCGAGCATACATCTTCTTACTTAGATAATTTTTTGGTAAACTAAAAAAGAAATTTTTAAAATTTCCAAAAAATTTTTTTTTATATTTGAAAACTTTGTTGCCAAGAAAAGACTCCGCAAACTACTGCCATTCAAAGAAATTTTAAGTAAGAAATGTTGCATGCTCCCAACTACAAATGTCCTGAAATTTCATGGCGGATCGGCATTACCCAGAAAAAAATATATTTTAAATTTTCAATTTCAAATCCCATATATAAAAGTAGTTTGAAATGGACATGCTCACGATCTGGGGTCAATAATCATATTCCCCTGCTCACAGCTTTTTAGATAATAGTCCAATCTTTGTATTTTTTAAGTTTGAAGTCATTTCGAAAAATAGTTAGGAGGAGTTTCGACAAATGTCAAAAACATTGATTTCAAAAATTTGAAATACAACATATGACTACATGACACAGAAAACCACTGGAAATACGAGACGTTTTCAGAGGTAGAAAAAAGCTACAGTTTGAGTGTTTATATGGTCAAAAATCGGCTGAAATATTTCGAATTTTATGTCCATTTTTATGGGGGGTGAAAATTGGGCTTAGCCCGAAGCAAAAATTGGACTCTCCCCTTAAGAAGAATTTTAATTTGGAAAATAAAATTGTCCCGTGGGAAGAAAGACTTACAAGGTGGATACCTCAGCACCTGAACTCCGTAGCTACGGTTGAAGAAATCATAAACTAGAAGAAAATTTATTATTACCAGGTTCTACCTTTGGTTCTATCTTTGGAATACGATTCTTCGTGTGGATTCTATCAGTAATTGTGTATTTTATCATTGAAGACTTATCTCATGTTTTGTGATATAATTGGAGAGACCTGATTCAATAAAGCTTTGCTACAACAGTGAGTCATAAGAAGAACACAGGTTAGATTATTATTGGATCGTTTAGAAGACAATTGAGGAATATTGTTCTTGAGAAGAGAATCTGAAAGTCTTGTGATTACTCAGAGGGAAATACTATAGAAAGGATTAAATAGTAACCAGAGAGGGACTTCTGGGAAACTATTGGAAGGAAAGTCGTATTTGTATTGAGAAGTTGTTATACGACATTGAGAACGACTTTCTATTGGATTCAGAAACTAATACATACTGTAAAGGATTTACCTTCTAAAGAAAAGGACTACTGATAGTTTGAGAAGTCCATCTGCGACTTGGAAGTATTTTGGAATTTTGAAGACTTTGTGATTGTTTACTGAACTTTTGTGTCTGAAGTGAAAGACTACGTTGAGAAATCATACCCAAGACAATTTCACCAATTTTATTTTGTGTTTTGAACAAACGAATACCGGGAATTGTCACGTTATTTATTGACAAAATCCCCATCTTGTGACAATAAATTGGAGGCTCTGTCCGGAATTAGTTTCTGAAAGAAAAGAGGTATATTACGACCAACAAATTAGAGGTCTTGTCTGAAAAAGCTCCTAAAAGAATATCACAGCCGTTTTTTTTGATTAAAGACAACTCTTGTGAAACAGACATTGAAGTGTTAGCCTCTATTAAAATTTACTTTTTGAAATACGGATTGTGCGGCGGCCAGCGAGTCGCTCAAGACTTGGAATTACAGTGGAGAAAGAGGCAAGGATTTATAGCTGCTGAAAGAGAAGCCTGCTAAAGAAGGGCAGAGCAAGCAATGGTAATCAGCAACAAGCTGCTGAAAGAGAAATTGCTAAAGAAGCTGCTGAAAAGAGAAGCTGCCAGAGAAGCAGAAGAGAGACAGAAAGAAGCAGCAGAAAGGGAAGATGCAAGAGCAGAGAGACAAAGAGAAGCTGAAAGGGAAGCAGCAGAGAGAGACAAAGAGAAGCTGCCAGAGAAGAAAGAGAAGCAGCAGAGAGACAAAGAGAAGCTGAAAGAGAAGCAGCAGAGAGACAATGAGATGCCGAAAGAGAAGCAGCAGAGAGACAAAGAGAGCATGAGCTAGAGCTCAGAAGAATAGAATTGCAAGCAGGCAACAATATTCATCAACAAGTTGTAAACAATAACGATGTCAATGCAAGGGTGCCTAAGCTCCCTCCTTTCGCAGACAACAGAGATGAGATAGATTGCTATCTTGAACGCTTCGAGAGATTTGCAGAGATAAACGGATGGGAAAGAGGAAATTGGGCATCCCACCTTAGCACCTTATTGACCGGGAAAGCTCTAGTCGCATATTCCCGCA
>JABUQX010078896.1:10000-25000 GCA_015478945.1 Trachelipus rathkii
AAAAGCTGACGCTCTTGACTACGCAATCTACGACTTAATAATAGGAAACATTCCTGGTGCGAGGAGCGCAGAAGACCCTGTCGAAAGTGTGGTAATGTCGCGCGCGAGAAAAATGAGCGATTCGCAGAAGGAAGAGGCCACAGCGCATGAGGATACAATGGAGTACCCTGACGGCCAAGTAGTAATGTCATACGCGGGCGAAACGACCGGCTTGCAAGAGGAAGTGACCGAGGCGCTTGATAACACATTAGAGCATTCTGCTGGACAGGTGGAAATGAAACGCGCGAGTAGTGCGAATAATTTACAGGAGGAAGGGTCAGCCGTTCCTGAGATCACCCAACAGCCATATAAGGACGAAATTACTCGCGAAAAATTCATTGATTCCAAAGAAAAGATGAAACGTTAAATAGGTGCCGGGCATTGTGCGAAATAGTTAACAAAGAAGAAATACAATCTTTCTACGACATAAAGAAGGGGATTTTGTAACGTTGCAAACAAGAGAAAGAGGGCACGAGCGAACAAATCGTGGTACCGAAGAGATTACGAAAGGAAGTTATGATTATGGCATATGACAGTATCATGGGAGGACATCTCGGGATTAAGAAAACGACTGATAAGGTACTCTCAGAGTTTTACTGGCCAGGGATGAAAGAAGACATATCAAGATTTTGTCACCCCTGTGATATATGCCAGAAGACGGTACCAAAAGGGAAGATTGTAAAGACTCCCCTGACAAAAGTCCCACTTATCGGGACACCGTTCAAGAGAATGGTGGTAGATCTTGTAGGACCGATTGTGCCTTCCTCTCAAGATGGGGACAAATATGTACTAACCCTTGTAGACTATGCCACGAGGTACCCTGAAGCTGTACCGTTAAGAAACATCAACACAGAGACTATTGCAGAAGCTCTGGTGGACTTGTATAGAAGGCTTGGAGTACCGGATGAAATACTAACTGACCTGGGGACACAGTTCGTATGAAAATGCATGAAGGAGGTTTCTAGGCTATTGAATGTGAAACAGTTGTGCACAAGTCCGTACCATCCAATATGTAACGGCCTTGTAGAAAAGTTCAATGGCACGATGAAAAAATGTTAAGAAGATTATGCAGCGAACAACCCAGGAGGTGGAATAAATACATCAACCCTTTATTATTTGCTTTTCGTGAAGTGCCACAGGAGAGTACCGGGTTCGCGCCTTTTGAACTTTTATATGGTAGGACCGTGAGAGGACCTATGCAGATTATGAAAGAATTATGATCAATGAGCGACAGAGATGAGGTGAGAACTATACCAGTATGGTGTTTTTAAGTTGGGGAAAAACTGGGAAACTGAAAATAGCGTCAGCAGAAATTGGAAAAAGCCCAAATAGATATACAAGCACTATTAGGATAAAAGCGCCAAATAGAGGAGTTTTAGACATAGGGGATGCCCGTCTTTATATTTGTTACCATGAAAGTAAACAAACTATTGCGATTGCAATGGAGACTTATGGCGTGGACTGTTGGCGAGAATGATAAAGGTGGAAAGTTAATCCGAAGAAAGTTAAGACATATCACGCATAACTTATTAAAAATTTAAGCAAAAGGAGTGAAGAAACACTGGACCGATTTAATATCAGGTGAGTAGGTGTGGTGATTTGGAAGACTGTGGAGAAAGGAGAATTAGATTTGGAAGAGGACGCGATCGTCTTATGGAACTGCACACCTAAAGAGAGCGTTAGTGATATTAAGATTGGGGTTGAGATAGATGAAGATAAGAAGACAGAGATAAAAGAGATATTAAATGAGTATAGACATGTATTTACGGATCTGCCTGGTAATGTCGATATAGTGCAACATGAAATCAACTAACGTCCGAAGTCCCAATAAAAAGCAAAGCTTACCCCATACCTTATGCACTGAGGGAGACACTAAAAAAAGAGGTCGCTGAAATGTTAAAAATGGGAGTAATCAGGGAGTCCGAGTCACCTTATGCATCCCCGATAGTGATGGTGAAAAAGAAAGATGGATCAAACCGGGTATGCGCAGATTACAGAAAATTAAATCAGGTTACGATATTCGATCCCGAGCCAATGACCATGACTGAGGAGATATTTCCAAATTTGCGAAGGACCGGTACTTCTCGAAAATTGACTTAAGCAAAGGGTACTGGCAAATACCAGTGAGGAGCCAGGATGTCCCCAAGACCGCATTCGTGACACCCGATTGGTACAATGAATTTCTGAGAATGCCATTCGGTCTGATGAACGCCGGGGCAACGCTCGTTAGGGCTGTAAGGAAAATACTCAGAGGAATGAAAAGTACTGATAGCTACCTGGACGATATAATTGTGCATACGGAAACCTGGGACGACCATATAAATGAAATAAGAGAATTGTTGAGTAGATTGGCAGATGTGGGCGCGACGCTTAGGCCGTCAAAATGAGAAATCGCTGTGAGAGATTTGGAATTCCTAGGCCACAAGCTGACGGAAGGAGTTGTGGGTCTACAAGATGACAAAGTGAATGAAAATTAGAACGATAGGCTGAAGCAACTACAAGAAGGGGTCAGATCATTCTGGGCTGACAGGTTTATAGGAATACTTTTATACCCCGAATTATCAACATAGCCTCGACTTATGTTATGGATTAATAAAAAAACTACATTCGTATCATTAGTTAGAATTAAACGTTATTACATCAACACAACACAGAAACCAAGGATGACACGTTAGATGATAGCACAGGAACACACACGAAAGACGCTACTACAATCACGAGAACTTGTACAGCTAGGATAAGATCGCTATAGTTAGTAGCCCATTTACGACTTCCCGACAATTACTTAGGTCATTCGACTCCAAACCTGATCGCGAGTGATGACGGCTGTGGGGAGTCTGCTGCAGCAGTTTGAATGATGGACTGTTCCTATAGCGTATGCAGCAAAAAAGACTATCTAACATGAATAGGTTGTCTTTCAAATGGAAACAGAAGGACTTGGCATAATATCAGGGGTACGAAAAGTTTATGATAACTAACCTATAAGGGAAGGATTTTGTTCGCAAACGATCACATCCGCTTATATATATATGCAGAAGACTAAATACGTGAATGCCAAAGTAATGAGATGGGCACTGTTTTTACAGAAGTATAAATTTAGGCTCGATGATCAAAGGCGAAAAATACTTGCTGCAGATTACCTGAACGAGATTGGGATGTAAATGTATTAATGTTTTTGTAAAGAAAAGCCCTGTTTCTTCTTAATGGGGGGTGTGTTATGCTATTAGCAAATTCAATGGATGAGATTTTAAAGCTCGCACTGAGAAGAGGGCTGATTTTATAATTTCGTGGAAATATTATTTATTTGATAAAAGCAATTAATCTAAGGATAATTTCTATTTAAAAACATTTAAGAAAATTAATTTTAAAAAAGAAAAATTATCCGTGGGAAAAGACAAAGGTGATTCCAACTATATCGTCAGATACAGTGAAAGTTCATAAATAGAGGTCAATTTGTTCTCACGGGGGTTCTATCTTTTGTTGGAAATCTTTCATTGGAGACCCGTCTATCGTATCTGATTCATATTTAAGAAGATCCTGTTTCAGTAAAACTCTACGGTAGAAAAGAGTTATAAGAAGAATACAGATTGGAAAGATATTGACTCGAGCGAAAGACACCGGTGAGATATTAATTTGAAAGAGAAGATTTAGAGTATCTAGGTGAATTACGTTAAGGAAATCTTTGTGGAAGAGAAGACACCCGAGAAGAACTTAATGAAGTTATTTTGGTGAAACAACTTATAACGTTCTATAAATCACTTGAAACTTTGAGCTTGACTCAGAACTATTTGTTGAAGAATTACTTACGAATTAAAAAGAAGACTTTGTGTTTATTTACTGAGGAAATATTTACAGATCAGAAGGAACACTTCGTAAGATATACTACTTATATTGAATAGAAACAATGAAAAGATCAGTTCTGTATGGAATACAATAGAAAAAGTGACTGCGAAGTGCATATATAGAAATCAGAAAGCATGGGATTAAATCGTAATTAATTGGAATATGTCCAGAATTGATAGATTACCTGTTTGAAAGTGTCCCATGAATCCTGCTATATTTAGCGTTACTCGGAACTTAAATAGCGTTAATCGATGATAATATTGTTGAACTTTTGTATCTGAAGTAGTAGGTCTACATTGTGAAGTTATACCCTAGACAACTTGGTTAATATTTTGTGATTTGAATAAAAAGAATTCGGGGATTGTCACGTTTATTTATTGGCGGAAATCCATTTGTGAATAAATGTTATAGATGAAAACTTCTTCCATGGTCCAAGAGGTTTTGAAACATCGTTCGAAATGATTGTTAGTGAAGTCGTTGATGCTGTATTAAAAGACTTAGACTATTATAGGTTAAGTATGAGGGTAGGATAATTTCAGTTTGGCGAATGTCATCAGCTGACGGAAATACTAGAATCATCAAGTATATAGAGATATATAGACATATTGAGGGAAAAGAGATGATGAGACGCTTGGAGGGTCATTCCAGTCCGTACAAGGCAATACCTTTACGAAAATTCAATAGTAGTTAGCTACTGTGTGTATGATAGTCTAAGGAAAAGGTAATGATGTAAACAACTGATTGCATTAGAAGCCCACGAAAATTTAGTTTCAAACATCGTTACATTTGTATAAGTTCATCTAGAGAAAGAGTCTGTAGGCTGTAGCTTTTCAAAGCTTGTTGTTTGTTTAGGAAATTACTCGTGTGTGTAGAGGTTAAACTATCATGTCATAATATAAGATTTGGAAAAGCTGCAGAATGGTTAGTAAAATGTGGTATGGAATAATCAGATTTCTTTCATAGTAAATGACTTTGAAAAATCGAGAATATCGAAAAATGCCGTATATAGTCGTATTCGGTCCTGAAGGTAATGGAGTAAAATAACTTTAATAATCTCCATTGAGAACAGAAATGATCCTAATACATTTAGGCATGATGAGCTAATCATTACTATGCTTACACAGAAGATAATGTAAGAGCTTTGTTTTGAGAACCAAGAAAAAGAATGCATATATGAACGGTATCTTTTGCACTTATTTACACTTTAATAGTAAAAATATCGCACATTAAATTAGATTGTGAGCATTAGGATGTAGAACAGTGTCTGATGATAAGTGCCAAGGTTTCTTACTATCAGATGGGTAATATTCCATGAATGTCGTGAATGTAATAGTGAATTTTTAAAATCGCTTTTAAAAAAAAAAAAAAAAACAAGATATAATACGTGTAAGAAAATAAAAATTGTAACTCTCTTGAGCAAAAGTGGCTGATCGCTATGGTAGTATTCAACACGATTGCATCAAAAGCTTATTGTGATATATGTAAATGAAAAATACGACCTAGAGAAGACGAATATATATTATGCTGCGATAAAAAGAAAATTACGAGAAGAAAGATACTGATGCCGGTGGTTCAACATGTTACCTATGATATGAGACATACATGGAAGATAAAGCTTATGATTATAAAGAAGACGAATACTAGATTGAGCCCTTATTTACTGATTGCAGATGATATGTGATTATGTGCACGATAAGAGGTTAACAAGTTGATTCACATTAGTGGTCCAAGAACAGAATTTAAATTAGAGGCGAAAAAAGCTGTAAAACATTTTATAGACTTCTTGTGGAGTTTTCAGAGGAAATCTAAGTCAAAGTAGTTGTGTCGCGCATATGGAGGTAAATTTGATCATAGTTCGTATTGCATCTACTGACACCACAGTTCAAAATGATATCAAAAGCAAGTCCCTATAAAAAGGGCAATAAAATCATTTTCAATGGGATCGAAATGGAAATTAGTCTTAAGGGATATCGTTGCTTTCCACTACCATGTGCAATTAAAAGCTGCCTACAAATGCATGGGGTCCAGTGAAAAGACAAATAAAAGGTTTCTTTCCTATAACATTTTAAATGATTGTTAGACAAATTCTGATGATTATTTTGTTAAGAACCCTAAAATCCATATGAGATTTGAAGAGTTAATAATAAGTTTATGTCACGAAATGAAAGCAAGATTTGGAAGAGTACTATAAAGTTAAATAGGTAAAGGAATAAAACATTTTTGAAGAATGTGAAAAGTATTGTGCACAAGATGTTATACTAAGAAAATGTTTTGAGAAGTTCAGGGGCAGTTTCATTAAAGAATTTGATATAGACTGTCTAGATAACAACTCAACAATTGCATCTTTATGCTTTACACTTTATGAAATGTGTTATGCCATGAGGAAAAATTAACTATTACTAGGTCGGAGAACCCTAACTTCACCTACTGAAACATTCGCTGGCTTATGTATCATGAAAAATTGAACAATAAATAAGGCACGCTCGCAACGGTGGAGAGAAAAGGGTGTAAAAATTAAGAACAAGGTCATTTACCCTGACGGGTTCGGTTATGTAAAAGGAGTGAAAACTGCTTTCACTATACATGGGTTGGTGCATGCATGACTAAAGACTAGTAATAAGGAAAAGGTCTGCTGCATAGCGTATGGCTGTTAGACCTACAATCTCACCATGGAATACAGAAGACTAGTTATAAAGAAGAGATGTTTTAATGATTACGTGTGTGGGAATGTGAATGGAAGATACAAAGACCCGGAATGGCATTCACAGATACTGATCTATCGATAAAGAACATAGTGTCTTAGCTATATATTTCAATCGCTAGGCAATGATGTTTGTATAACAAACGACTCATAATAAACAATTCATTGATTTGGTAGTCGCACTGAGCCCATTCTCCGTAACTACCTCAACAAAGGCAGAAGAATGTATTTAGGATATACATCACTTTATCCTATTCAGAAACGAATGAAGTACCATTGTGGCCCCCGAGAAATTTATAGGTGATAAAGTACCAGAAATTGAATCATTTAAGAATGGCATCAATGACAAATATTATCGGTGCAGCTTCTTAAAGATCTTTCCACTCAAGATTTATACATCCCAGTCTAGTAAAAGAGCCAAAATAACTAATATTTCACTGTGTAAAATGTGTTGAAGAAAATTGTACAGAATGCTATCACGATGAAAGACGTGCTGATTGAAGGTGTACCAAGACGGAGGTGGATTTGACAGTGTAGGTGAGAGTAGGATATGGTGAGTTGATCAAAAGAAATTAAACACTATTTGAAGAGTTTGGTCTTTACAAAGAGAAGGAGTTTTTTATTTGAAGGATATGTTAACCACTTCTTAAAAATAAAGACAGAGGCATCAAGACCACCAACATATAATCACGTAGACGATCCTGATTTCAGAAAATTTTAAAGAGTTTGTACGTTTTCAAACAAACGAAAGGTTGTCGGAAACTTGAATATTAACAATATCAAGAAAAACCCAGGGATGAGTTTCATTGTCAATAAATTAATTCAATTCCTCTTTGGGGAACAATTGCAAAAAAATAACGACTACAAGAGAAGATTAGTATGTAGTTGATAACAGAGAAGTGGGAGATATCATCAAGATAGATATTGAAGTCCGTAGCGTATTCAATATGGCAGTAAATATGATTGTAACAGTTGTCAAGATGCACTAGCCGGATACGGAACATCCAATCTGCAACAAATATTCCTATCATAAGTGTACAACTGTATATGCACGTATAAATTATATCCAAGCTACTTAACAAGTCAAACAAAGGGCATGGACTGCGATACATCTCATTGTCTTTTTGTCGCTGGAGAAAACGATGATGTTCCTGAAACATGAAACTTTTTATGGGAACCAACAGATTGAAATAGCAGATTAACGGTTCTGAGGATACGGTGACTATCTTTGTTGTACTGGAACTTAGCCTTTTTATGTTAGAATATACAATTTCACAAGTACACGTAAGATATTTGTAAAGCCAGGTCTACAACCTAAAGTATCAAAGGGTACTATTTCTTAAATTGTTACCTTTGGACAACAGTTAACGTCTTGACTGTTGCTCTGAGAAATGTATAGGGTAACGATGAGTCATGGTATATATGAATTAAAACTGTGTTTACAGTGATAGGCATGAATGAAATAATTTGATTAATGTTGAATCATGATTATGTACGAGACTATACACCGCCTCATAAATAAGGCAGCACGAAATAGTACGAGTCACAGAATCCTTAATAGTAATTTACAGCGGAATAACAGATGTGGAATTAATGTTATTGTGTTACTATTATAACTATTCTGACCTGGGAAATATGAGGTGTTGTATTTGTGCGGTACTAAATGGTCGACAACATCCGATAAGCGAATCTTTAGTAAAGAATTCTAAGTGTCGCACGGTGTCATATGGTTATAAGGGTACATTAATTCCCATTTAATAATATACGAGCACAGGTAAGCTTATAAATTTTTGTTTATGTTTTCTATGTACAAATATCTGAATATAAATTGTGAATAAAAAGTTATTTTTATTAAACCTTATCATAAATCATTTTCATGCTCGTGTTAAATTTTCTGAAAGATGGGGAGTCTCAACAGAGATAAGCAATAAAAATATTCAGGTATTAGTTTCTGAAAGTGTCCAGGGTGTTACGTATGCGTCATGTTTGTGTGTTGTATGTGTGTGTAAGGCGTTTATTCTCTTAGTTGATATGTTGAGATACCTACTTGAAAAAAAGCGTGAATTGGTTTTACGTTTTGTATGTAATGTTAGTATTCACTGTGTGCTCAAGTAATGGAACTTTGTATGTTAGCCTTATTCGTGTGTGTGTTGTGTCATTTTTCTTAGTTCATTAAATGTTAGAGTTAAGGATCGATAAACTTTGTTAAATAATTGCATGTTATTGTAAAATTACATGATATGTTAGAGATATGCTTGAAAACTGTGAAAGCGTTACGTTTTTTCATGTATGTTGTTACTATGTTGTTAAGTATGGACTTTACAATGTTGCAGTGTGTGTTGTGTATTTATTCTGAGTTCATTACAATAGTTAGGTTAGGATAACGATAAATCGTGTGTCAAATAATGCTATGTTAATGTAAATTGAAATTGATATGTTAGAGATGTGCTTGAAAAAACTGTAAATAGGTTACGTTTCGCATGTAATGTTAGTTACTTACTGTTGTTCAAGTATGGAACTTTACTAATGTTAGCAGTTTGTGTGTGTGTTTGTGTTGTGTGTGTGTGTGTGTGTGTGTGTGTGTGTGTGTGTGTGTTGTGTGTGGATGCGTATGGTTATGATAGTTTTTGATAGGTTATGTTAAATAATTTTACTGGAAATTTTTTTTTCAAGAACTTGATTTTGCGATGGTTATACCGAAAGTATGACTTGATCAATAGTCAATAGATCAATAGATCCATTGATAATAATCAATAGATATTTTTGATCATAGATATGGATTGGGGTGTGGAGGATGGGGTGGGTGGTCTGATTTACTGATTTACTGATTTACTGCTTTAGAGTATGTAAATATATATTTTTTTTATGTTATAAACATGAAAGATAAAAATTTTAGTGAAACAAAATTGTTTAAAGTAATAAACAAAAAATAAGATAAAGTTTTTGTGTTTATGTTATACAAAAATATGACTTGAATCATAGATCAATAGATCAATAGGTATTGGATGAGGGGAAGGGGTGGGAGTTTGAATTTTACCTGATTTACTCTTATAGAGGTATGTAAAAGCGAATTTTTTACGTTAAAACATGAGAAGAATAAATTTAGTAAAAAAAAAGTTTTAAAAGGAAATAAATTCACATAAATTAAAGTTTTAAAAAATATATTTTTATAATAGATAAATCAAAAATATAAATATTAGAAAAATAAATTTAAATATAAAAAATATATATTTTAAAATTCAACAAAAAATAACAAAAATAAAATGTAAATAAAAACTTATAAAAAAAGAAAAAATAAGAATAATAATAAGAAAATAAATTAATAAAAAAATAAATAAAAATAAAAACCAAAATTTTAAATCATTAATGAGGGAAAAAAAAAAAAATATTCTTAAAAGGTAAAAGAGTAGTTAGGAAAAAATAAATTTCGATAAAAAATTAAAAATAAGAATTATAGGTGTTAAATGTATAATGAACTATAAAAATAAAAATAGCAACAATAATAACAATATGTTTCATTTAACAAAAAAAATTATATTAGTAACGTTTTATAAAAAGAAAAATGAAGATTTGAAAATAGAAATGTCAGTCTTCAAATTTAGAAAACGGTTGGTTACCATTGCATGAGGAAATGCAATTGAACGAAATGTAATGTTAGAAAAGAAGCAGTTATGTGACTGTAATGATATTAGTATATTCCACGAATGTTTACTAACTCGGAACCAACACAGCTCCACACCTGGTACCAACTCTGACTCCTTCTCAGAATCTTTCCTCATCCTTCCTTCTTCCTTACTTCTTCCTTCTGCCTTTATTACTTCTGATTTAGCTTCAATGCATTCCCTGAGGACCCCCCTCCGGGGAGGGGGGGTCCCAGAACCCTAAGAACTTACAACCTCGATATTCGAGTTTTAACGACCATATAACATAATTTTGATATAATATGAAATAAGAATCTGTAATATATCAGTGCCCGACCGGTCCTGGCCGGTGCCGATGCGAACTCCGGCTCCTCTGACTTCAAACCCCTTCTCCAACTCTTTCCTTCTCTGACCGACTCTGATCCGATCTTTTTTTAGATTTCAGATTTCTATAGATAATTTCATTTTTTAGGGGCTGCAACCCCCTTCGTTTTTTCCAGGGGTGCGGGAAGAGCCAAAAATAAAATCCTACGGTATTAAAAATTCCACTCCGCTATTCAAAGCGTGATCTTTCAGCTTCCGCCGTTGAAAATTGCGCGCTAACTACAGGCGATTATTCGACTGGATTTTAAATAATTTTGATTTCTTCGATTCACAATTTTTCAAATGAAAAGCCCAACCAGAAGACGCAGATATACGATGTAAAAACGGTTTAGGGTAATAGAAATGATAAATACGTTGAAACGTCAACATGTCTAACCCGATCGTTTAAAAACTTTGTAGGACCAAACAGCCCCTCTGGGAAGGCTCCGCAAATTTTATGGGCTAACTCCAAAAACGGTCTTCCAGACTAAATCGGTCTCACCGTTAAAAACCTGATCCATTGACACGTCACTTCAAAAACAATGTTGCAAGAATGTTGCTTTTGCAACTTTGACAACATTGCCATGCAACATTGCCATTGCACATTTTGGCGGTTTGTTTTATCACCTACTGACATATTCTATCTATATATTTATAATATAATATATTATTATATATATATATATATATTATATAATATATATATATATATTTATATATAATTATATATATATATATATAGTATGTCACGTTATGAGAACGCCGAGGTCGAGAATTTTGAGCTTCATCACTCAAGATCGGCTAAGACTGTCAAAATCATCTATCGCCCTAAAATTATGGAAAGATTTATTATTTTTTATCAATTTATTATTATTAATATTAATTATTCAATAATAAAAAATGTTAGAACTCCATACAATAACTTTGATCAGCTATTACGAATTCTATGCTAAAATATTATAAACTTAGCCTTAGTTTTTTATTTAAAAATATTGTAAATTTATTCGGTAATGCTGGATACGTCAGTTTTATAATATATAATGCAAAGTTTAGGGTATGGGGCTTTTTGCCCTAATCATGTGCTTAAATATCTTATTAAAACTATTTAATATAGGAGTACTTTATCTGTTCGTCATTAGTCATCTTCGTTCAAGCTTGAATACTTTCTTCAATTGAATCGTTTAGAACTTAATTAGAAAAGATCTTTATCTTACTAAACAGTGAGATTATTATTCCCCTAGACAACAGGTTATTTACAAGAACCCGCAAGAAGCAATCGGCCCTTCTTGACATATATATATATATATATACCGTACTATATATATATATATATATATATATAATATATATATAATACTATATATATATATATATATTATAATAATATTATATATAATATATACTATATATATATATATAATATACTATATATACTGTATATAATTTAATATATATATATATTATATATATATATATAATATTATAATATATATATATATATAATATATTATATAGATTATATTTTTTATAATATATATATTATATTTCCAATCCGTAGACATTTTGAAAAAAATAAAAAATTTAATGTTAGGGGAAGAAAGCGATAGTTTTCCTAATGAAAGAGTTGAGATTAGGGTATAATGTTTGCTGACGTATATTATTGGTGGTAGACTAATGAAAGTTTTTGTTCAGTTGAGTACGGAGTTTAAACAAGTATTGTGTGCGAGGGCATAAAAAGTTAACTTATTGAATTTCGCTGATAAAGGAAAGGAGTTGAAAATAGACAAAGGAAGAAACGAGATGAATTGGATAAAGGAAGGAGTGGAAAATAGATAAAATGGACTTAGGAGTAGAGATAATAAATGTGGCATGGATGGAGCATGAAGAGGAGTTATTTAGCTAAATAGAAAGGGAACTCTTTTTTTTTTGTTTAAGAATATTTCCAAATGGTTCTATATGGATGTGAGAACACGGCTACCATTTCCAGCGCAAAATAATTTTTTTTCCGATTTATTTCCAGAATTTGTTTCTGCTTCGGAGAAATATAAGATGAGGGTCAAATTAGGAAATGATTAATACTTTACTTATTACTCTTACTTTTACAATATTTTCGATTAAATATTTTAATTTCCTAATTAAATTACAGCAGAAACGCAAAATCACATATCCAACGAAAACAATATTTCAGAAGATATATAAGAAAGACGGTGTTCATAAGGCACGTTAACTAGTTCAGGGAAAATTGTTTTAGGCCAGAGGTCCTGAAATGGGACTTCTTCCAGAATTAGTTATCGAGAGAGGGGGGATGGCAAGGGAAATCCTTGAGATTTGTAACTTTTAAATTAAAATTGCGCAACCATTTCATTGTGTAAAAGCCATTATTGTAGCTAGGGTCGTGTAACGCGCAAACCTCACGAGGAATTGAAAGGCTGCCTTTCTCTACCTGTTTGTTTCCTGAAACAAGCTATGTAATGGGCACCTATGCAAACTTCTTTTTCAAAACTCTGAATCAAAGTAGGTGGATGTCGTTGCGGAGATCAAAGTGTACTTGTAGGATCGAGTTTGAAAAATCAATTACTTTTATAGCCTTTAAAAATTGGAAATTAGAATATTTTAACTTACATCTCGATATCAAATTATTGCCGAATGAGAACACTACTAGCTCTGTCGTAAATACAGAATTTTTATTATGGAAAATGGAAGAAAAATGAACCTTGCTAAACAGTCAATTCCCTACTCCAGTCTTCGTTTAACAATCTTCTCCCAAAAATATGACGAAGCAATGTGAAAAGAGAATAAGCACAGAGTAGGCCGATGGTTGCCAACTTTGGATTTCTTATGTATAATGTTGTGGGGATTTCTTCTTCATTTTACCTATACAAAATATTATTTGAAGTAGAAAAGAACCCATGATATGTTAACAGAATATCTCAGTAATTTTAACGTCTAGCACTCGCTAGTACATATTTAGCATACATATGTACAATATTTGCTGCTACCGTGATAATTAAGAGTGAAACTATGGTGTGAAATAGGAGGTATAGATCTAAATTCTACATGTTAGGGAGTGTGTAGATGTGAGAAGAATTAATGAAATGAGGAATTAACGAATACTAGTTATGAAGGTGTGAAAAGGCTAAATATCCAGTGCTGCATTGAGGGTAGATGTTTTTTGTTGAGAACAGAGGTGGTAAATGGTGATGTTCCTTGGCTGTTAGGGTATGAATCTTTGAAAAACCTTGATGTGAGTCTGAATCTGAAGACGAACGAAATGACGATAGGTGAACTGGATAATTTGGTTGTTAGATATAAAGTGAATGAGAAAGGACATTTGAAAATTGGTTTAAGAGAGGGCTTAAGAAAGAAAAATGTTTGGTGGGTAAGGAATATAAGAGAGAGGTTAATTAGTGAATGAAAAGGAAAAAAGTCAAATTGTACATAAGTTACATTTGCAACTCTGGCAACCTGTTGCATTTATAAGTGTTAAGGTGTAACAGCAACTGTCTAATTATCTGAGACAAAGTTAAGTATTCAGAGAAGTTTTTCAATCTTCCCATACAAGATAAGTCATTTGAAGTAATGAAATAAATCATGGATTTGATATTTATTTTTAAAAAATCTCATTAAATCATTTTTTTTACAATTTTGCTCTCGCACAAATATTTATCCCAAACATTTTGTTTTATTGTTAATGACCCAAGCTTCAGCATCTGTGAAGACAGTTTTTCTACAACGAAGAGCTCCATCAGTCATTCTAATTCCCGTATTTTGCTAATGGTCCAGAATTGTGCATTGATTTTGAGGGTTGGGTTTTTTTTGAACCCTTTTTGAGAGAAATAAAATAAATCTTGACTCGACTATAGATTTACCAAGTTGCATAGAATTCTTCCATCTGATCTCCATTTCTTTTTCAGGGAATTATCGCATTGCTTCTTTTCTGAAAGAAATCTATATAATTTAGATCTAGCTGTTATTCTGTAGATTTCTGCTTAATCATGCTTGCGATTCATGCTGAGTGGGGTAAATGACAGCATTTATGGAGCAATTCACAACATACATGATATTTAATAATATCCAGATTTTTTTACCTCATTGTTGTTTATTCATTATTAAGCTTTTTTTTTTACGTATTAACTTGTTTAGTCTTTAAGCTTATATTTTCTATTCTTTGAATCTTTGCATGATTTTATATACATTGATGACAGCTTATGATATCTTTGACCCTAACTCTCTCATGCGAGATGTACTACAATCTCATTGGCAAAAATTTTGTGCTGCTATTTTCTAGTTGAACTCTTGTATTAACATGTTCCTTACCAATTCTTTAAGTAATCTGTCCACTTTAAATCATTCTACAGATTTTATTTACTATTCTTAATTCTATTTTAGACTTGAATACTCTGTAAACCTTGT
>JABUQX010078896.1:30000-31536 GCA_015478945.1 Trachelipus rathkii
TCTCACAGATCGTAAAAACATACAGTTTTTGCTCAACTTGTGAATTAGGAGGTGGCAGAACTAGCTCAGATTCACCGCTCCATTGTTTGGTCGAGAATTATATATATGATCCCTTGTGATTGAAGGGTGTAAACCTTATCTCAATTCACCCTCCATTGTGTTTGGTCGAGAATTAATATATGCCTGTGAGTCTAAACTCGTCTTCAACCATAGTCGTTTAGCTGTCAAGCTGTGAGCAAGTTCTCTACTCTGTCTTAAAGTTCCATCTCCAGGAAGAGCGCAATATGGTTCGTCTTAATAGATATACCATTCTGTACAGACATCATTCAAGTGAGAAGTTAAGATCCCGGGATGTGGAGTTGCAATCTTATATAGAAGAAACCCGAATGGAACTGAATTTTTCCCGTGTGTTAGTAATTCTCATTATTTAACACACCAGGCGTGTTTTCATAGATCCGATGAATTACTGTGTATATGTAATCCGCATAGAGGCTGTCTTACTGAATATTTAACCCTAATGTGGTTTAAACATACGAAACAATTATAGCAGAGCATAAGGAGCAAAGGATAAAAAGCTTCTCTATCCTTCTAAACATGCGAACACCAAAGGCATGGGATTGACTATGGGAGAGAAGAAAACGGCTTCGAGGTATTTGAACGTACCACGCATGGATTCTAATTCAGTACAACAGCTGAAGTATATGTCAGAGGTGCGCGGAAGGGTGCTAAGGCATATGAAGAGAGTGAGTTTGCTATTAATTAGGAACAGTCGTTCATTAATGTATACGAATATAGATTCAAGAAAACGATGTTGATTCTGAAGAGTTATTAACGGTTTCTAGACACTATTGAGTGCAGAAATTCATATATTCTTAGGAAGAGTGGCAAAAAGATTAGCTGACGATCCGAGGCAAAGCTACTATGAAATCTGAGAGGGAGCTTTTTACATATGTGCTTTTCGGAGGTACGATGAAGACAAAACGAACCTAAGGAGGATAACGAAATTCTGCCGGGCATATTTGTAAAGCTTTACAGAGAATAATCTTGAGGTCTTCGTGAAACCTCCTGGGAATGTTATAACAGTGTTATAAACCTTTATCAAATATTTGTATATGTATTGTTATGATTAGAAAAATAATTATATTATTGTTATTCGATATAAAGGTTAAAAGAATAGATTTTGTTGATTAAAGAAGTCCTCAATTATATAAAAGGAAAAGAAAATGATTAGTGGTTTTATTAATCATGAAGTACGTCGTATATTAATAATATATATATATATATATATATATTTATTATAATATTATAATATATATATATATATATATATATAATATAAATATATATATATATATATATATATATATATATTTATATACATATATATATATCTAAAAACATAAAATTTATTATTACTTTATATATATATATATATCAATATAATATTTAAATACATAGATAAATAATCTTATATAGATATAGTAGATATAGAATAATTTATTTAAATATATCTATATATATATATATAAATGTTAT
>JABUQX010078897.1:0-5000 GCA_015478945.1 Trachelipus rathkii
GTCCCTATGATGGCCCTTCTCTAAACTTATATAATCCTTACAATAAACTCTTGAATTCAAGTAAAATATCTTCGCTGCATAGTAATAGTTCAGTAAAGTGCTATTTGATTGTGAATATTGCCAGCTTCTTCTCTTGTATAAAGTTCTTTCCACTAATATTTTCATTATTATCTTTGTCTCTGTCTGAGTGTTATGCGAGGGTAACAAGATCTTATGAACTACATTGCCAATACTGCAGCTCTCTACTAGACTTACTGCAATATCATTTTTTTATCTTCCTTCATTCTAATAGCATATCACACAAGTTTTCATATATAATTCTATCTATTTTATTTCCTTCTAATATATATTTTTCTCTATTATTCCCAAGATCAAGAGCTTGAAACTAAATGGTTCCTCTATATCGGCTTCTCTCTTATATTTTAACTTATCTTTCACCATGGCAATTTATTTGTTTTATATTAAATGTGTTTTATCCTTAATCTCATTTTTGACAATTTTACAAACTTTTATTTATATATATGGAACAATAAATGAGATGCATGAAGTTTTCTAACTGTCTGAAAAAACCGAGAAAAATATAAAACCTTTGTCTCTTAATTTCTTCTAAAGCCCTTGATATATGTAAATTTGTACTCTAACATTTAATCTGTAATTATTTCATAGTAAAGACTAGTTTCCGTCCAGTATCTCACGTCGTTGTAAAGGTCTCAAATTTATCTAATTACTGCACATTAATATACGCTTGGCCTCAAAGATTGTCATTTCATTTAGGTGGCACTTCACTTAATGTCCTATCTATCCATATTTTCTACTAAATCATATCTGATTGTCACTTTTGCCATATTTGCACATCTTTCATTGTTTGACAGCTATGTAAAACATTTTTCTGAAATTTAATATCAAACCTAAACCAGTTTACCCTGCACAAAAATATAAACTACTTCTTACTTATTATAATACTTACTTATCATCTACTTATACTACACCTATTATTTAAGATTACATACTTATTATTCAACTATTTGATGTTACGCAATACATACGAGTATATGTTCGTCCCGGCCTCTAAATGAAGTAC
Source organism: Trachelipus rathkii (assembly GCA_015478945.1). NCBI lineage: Eukaryota > Metazoa > Arthropoda > Malacostraca > Isopoda > Trachelipodidae > Trachelipus > Trachelipus rathkii. The sequence goes on from JABUQX010078897.1 coordinate 1,082, forward strand.
TCATTACAACCAGAGAGCCCTATTCTAATGAGGAACCCCTTTTTCCCGCATCTCCGGTCCGGCTGGCTAGTTTCTCGCTTTCTCCGGCCTGACAAACACTCTCTTTTTGAAAGTGTTTTTAATTAAATAATAAGAATAATAAACAATAATAATAACTAATAATAGAGAGAGAGAGGAGAGGAGAGGAGAGAGAGGATAATAATTGAGTAAGTATTAAATTATATATATAATTAATAAAATGAGAAACAATTATATAAATATGAATTTATATATTAATATATAGCACAGAACTAATTCTAACTATATAATAAAGTAGATATAATACCAAAATAATATAATATTTTTAATTATATATTATATTTAATTTGATAGTATTATAGTAGAATATATACTAATTATATAAATAATAGAATAATAATAATAATTCACTATTCCTTCTTTATACTCATTAATATCATATTAATTAAAATTTCAATACATATATACATGAATAAAATAAAGAGCAGCATTATGCAATAAAATATAATAATAATAATAAACCAAATATAATAATAATAATAATTATAAATATAATAAACATTTAACATTATACCATCACCACTCTAATTACATACATACTAATAATAATAAAGATAATAATTAATAATAATAATAATAATAATAATAATATATAATAAATAATTAATAATAAAATAATAATAATAATAATAATAAAATAATATAAAAAAACTACAACAATAATAATAATAATGACTGACTACTACTACTACAATAATCCAAATAATCCCGATCAATACATACTCACATAATAATAATAATAATAATAATAATAATAATCATAAATAATAATAATAATATCAATCATCAATATAATGTAATAATAATAATAATAATAATACAATAATAATATCAAATTAATACCACTAGTATAATAATAGTAATATCAATAATCACATAATATAACAGCTGACGCTTTGAGTGGCTTTTTTTTTAGTCTACAAAGGAGTTATGCAGTTTATATTTCTAATTTATTTGATTTGCTCGATCCTTGCTTGGTTGAAAAAATTTCTATCAAAAGTCCTCATGCATTGTATTGGATAATTTTATGTACCTTTCAGTAGTGATATATTTAACAAGTCTTTAAACTGCAATATCTTTAGTTTTTTGAATAATGGTTGTGTATGGCTGTAAAAGTCTCTTGTATTGCTAATGAGGCGAATATCTCGCTTTTGAGCAATACAAATTACAGGTTGTATTACTGTTACTTGTGGTCCGTACGATAGAAAGACATAAAAGTAAGTTGGGGTATTATTGCATGAGTATATTTTCCTAAGAATGGAAAGAGGTACAATATTTTTTAATTTTATTAGCATATACATGTATCTCGACAGTCTGCTAACTAGGTTGTTAATATGTTCTTTAAATGTCAGCTTTTCATCGATTGTAATTCCCAGTATTTTAGCATTTGTAGCCCTATTCAGTTCTACATTGTTAATTTTAATATTTAAATCATTAATTGGTTTGTTGCTAAAAATAATGTAAGATGTTTTATTTAAATTTAAAGATAGCTTATTAGCATCTATATCCATTTCATTATTTTTGTTAATGTGTCTACTGCTTTACGAGATAGAGACTCGGCATCTTTGTCATTTATTAATATGGAGGTATCGTCAGCAAATGAGACTGAAAAAGCGTCATGAGAATTGAACAGATCATTTGTATATAGAGTAAATAGAAACGGTCCAAGAATTGAACCCTGGGGTACGCCGGTTGATGTTTGAAGTGTGACTGAATTAGTTTCATTTAGTTTTACGTATTGAGATCTCTCCTTTAAGTAGCTTTTAAACCATTGTAAGTTTGTCCCCTCAAAGCCCATTTTGTTCATTTTACTTAGTAGTATTTTATCCATGCCAAAAGCTTTTGTGAAATCTAATAATAATAGCAGGGAGGAGTCTTTATTTTCTATATCTCTGTAAAGTTTTTCGGTTAAGCAAATGAGGGGATCAGCAGTTGAGCGTCCTTTTCTAAATCCAACTACTGAATCACTGAGAATGTTGTTTGATATAAAATATTCTGTTAACTGATCGAAAACTATTTTTTCAAATTATTAACAAAAATTTTTTTTTCGTGGGGTTTGTGATATGCCCCTTAAGGGTCCCCCTGTAAATTTTTTTTTTTCTAAAGGCGCAAAGGTCTCCTTTTAGTATAGGGATATTTTTGCTGTCTGATTAATTTGGGGAAAATTCCTGTCAAAATGATTCAGTTGAACAAGTGTTTTTCGGCAGCGAGTTTGAGGATGTGGATTGGGAGGAAGACATCACAATTTTTTGTTTTTTTAAATCCGGCCGACTAAGCCTTTTATCTCGAGACAAGTGATGGGAATATAGGATGAGACCCGTAGTGTGGGGAAAAGTTCATATGATTTGATAGGGTTTGTCTCTCAAGAATTTGATTACCGACGTTTACGAAATTAATAATAATAATAATAATAATATAACTAAATAATAATAATAATAATAATAATAATAATAATAATAATAATAATAAAATAATAAATAATAAATAATAATTATTTTAATGCTCTTTCTAATATAATACTAAGTATAATAAGTATGATAAATCATAAAAAATTAAGTAAATAATACTAATAATATAATAATAATAATAATAAAAAATAATAATAAATTTAATTTAAATTCAATAATAATAATAATAATATAATAATAAGTAATAATATAAAATAATATAATATAAATAATAATAATAATACTAAAATATAATATAATATATAATATATCATAATAATTAAAATAATAATAAAAATAATAATAAGAATATACTAAAAATAATAATAATCATAAATAATAATATATAATAATAATAAAAAATAATAATATAATAATTATAATCAATAAATAAATCACACACAAACTATCAATAATAATAATAAATTATAATAATATAATAATAATAATAAATAATAATAAATAATTAATAAAATAAATAAATAATAATAATTAATAAATAATATATATAATAATAATAATAATAATAATAATAATAATAATAATAATAATAATAAAAATAATAATAATAATAATAATAATAATAATAATAATAATAATAATAAAATATAATAGTATAAAAAATAATAAATAAATATAATAATAATATGAATAATAAAATAAATAAAATAATAATAATATAAAATAATAAAAGTCTAATATTCAAATAAAAAATCTTTTAATTATAATAAAATATAAAAAAAAATGCACAATATAATAATAATAATAATAATAATAATAATAATAATAATAATAATAATAATAACAAACATTTAACATAATAACGATAACAGTAATGACAATAAAAAAGAGAGACGAAAAATAATCCTAATACCACTGCTTAATAATAATAATAGTAATAATAATAATAATAATAATAATAATAATAAAATAATAATAATAATTAATCAATAATATAATAATAATAATAATAATAATGATAATAATAATATAATATAATATAATAATAAAAATAATAATAATAATAAGTAATAATAATAAATAATAATAATAATAATAATAATAATAATAATAATAATAATAATAATAATAATAATAATAATAATAATAATAATAATAATAATAATAATAATAATAATAAAAATAAATAATAATAATAATAATAATAATATAATATAATAATAATAATAATAATAAATAATTAATATAATAAAATATAAAAAAAATATAAAAAAAAATAAAATATAATAATAATAATAATAATAATAATATAATAATAATAATAATAATAATAATAATAAAAATAATAATAATAATAAAATAATAATAATATATACATAAAAATAATAATACTCATGCTAGATAATAATATTATTAATATAAAATAATAATAA
>JABUQX010078897.1:12500-17500 GCA_015478945.1 Trachelipus rathkii
GATCAGCAGTTGGAGCGTCCTTTTCTACACTACTACTACTACTACTACTACTACTACTACTACTACTAATAATACATAATAATATAATAAATAATAATAATAATAAACTATAATAATATAAATAATAATAATACATAACAATAATAATAATAATAATAATAATCAAATACGATTAATAATAATATTGAAATGAATAATAATAATAATATAATAATAATAATAATAATAATAATAATATATAAAAATACAAAATAATAATATAAAATATAATAAATAATAATATAATAACAATATAATAATAAAACAGTACTAATAATAATAATAATAATAATAATAATAATAATAATAATAATAATAATAATAATAATAATAATAATAATAATAATAATAATAATAATAATAATAATAATAATAAGAAGAAGAAGAAAAGAAGAAGAAGAAGAAGAAGAGAAGAAGAAGAAGAAGAGACGAAGAAGAAGACGAGAAGAAGAAGAAGAAAAGAAGAAAAGAAGAGAAGAAGAAGAAGAAGAAGAAAGAAGGAAGAAGAAGAAGAAGATAATAATAACAACTAAATAATAATAAATAATAGATAATAATAATAATAAGAATAATGTACATATATATTAATAATAATTGTATATAATAATAATAATAATTATAATAATATATAATAATAATAATAATAATAATAATAATAATAATGATAATAATATTGGTATTCATAACACCAAATAGTTTTTAGCATTGTCGTTGTAATTAATAAGAGAAACTGTGATAACAATTATTAATAATAATCGCTATAGGAATTAACCATTCGTGGTAGAAATAAGACCTAGGGAAGGTAAGAATGTCCTCGTAAGTATTTGGATAATAAGAAGCTTCTGATATTTCTACGAAAGGACCCAATGGTGGGTGACTCCTGAAAATATTTAGGGAGATTATTCCATTCATCTATGCCCTTGTTTGAGATAGCCCTCCGATATTCTCATGGTGAATTTTGCTTTGTCTAGGCCCTAGGGTAAGGAAGTTTGTGCTTCGGGTATTGTTTGTTCTCAAAGTTTGGTTCTGTACAATTATGTTAGTCAAAAGATCATTTGCAGTTCCATTTGTAAATTTAAAGATGTGACTACTTACTGTAAGGGTGTAAATATTATGAAGTTTTAGCAAAAACAAATTTTTGTATAGTGGGTTTGTGTGTTCACGGTAGTTTCTGGGCCCTGATATTACACGGATTGTTTTTTTTTTTTCTTCTTCTTCTTCTTGCATAATGATTAGAGGTTGTAGCAAGTAATGACTTGCACAGCCCAATACCGAAAGACAGTAGAGTAGGTGACAGGCTTTGGTTGAAGTACTTAAGTACATTTTTTCGAGTACTTGTACTTGAACTTGTACTTGCAATATCTAAAGCCCAGTGTACTTGTACTTGCACCTTTTGTACTTGAAAATTTGCAAAGTACTTGAAAGTACTTTTGGCATTTTTAACTGGCCAATATTTTTTTTTTACCATTTTCCTCCGTATTGATATTAATTATTATTTCTTATATATGTATTCTAAATAAATTTCCATTTACGAATATAAAGTATGTCATTATATATATATATATATATATATATATATATATATATATATATATATATATATATATATATATATATATATATATATATATATATATATATATATATATATATATATATATATATATGCGAGATTGATTGATTGGATTTGGAAGTTGTGTAACAAAGCATTTATGGAGGGTATAGTTCCGAAAGATTGAAGGAGAGCAATAATAGTACCCTTATAAAGTAAGGGGGTATACTACTCGTCTTAGTTTATAGGGGAATTAGTTTATTTAGTGTTGTAGGGAAGATATATGCTCGTATTTTGGTCGAAAGAGTTCGTCGAGTGACTGAAGGACTGATTGGTGAAGAGCAAGGTGCGTTTAGGAGTGGTAGAGGATGTGTGGATCAAATCTTTACATTGAAACAAATGATTGGGAAAATGAGGGAGGAGAAGAATAAATTATATTTAGGTTTTATGGATTTGCAACAGGCGTTTGATAGGATTAATAGGGAAGCTCTATGGCAGGTGTTAGTGATACATGGTGCTGGTGGTATGCTTCTGAATGGAATCGTAAGTATGTATGATGATAGAAAAGTGTGTGTAAGAATAAATAGTCGAAAGTGATTGGTTTAATATTAATAACGGAGTGAGGCAGGGATGTGTTATGTCTCATTGGTTATTCAATTTGCATATGGATGGGGTTATGAAAGAATTAGAGGTGGGGGGTGACAGGAGATGGTGTTAGAATGATGGAGAATGGAAGAGAGTGGAGGGTGCCCTACCTATTATATGAGGATGATTTGGTTTGTGAGTCAAATCTAAAGAGAGTTTGAGAGGATTAGTAGAGAGATTTGGTAGGATGTGTAAAAGGAGGGGTTTGAAAAAACGTAGATAAGAGTAAGGTTATGGTTGTGAGTGAGGATAGTCATCGGTGTGAAGTTATGGTAGATGGTGAGCAGTTGAAAAAAGTGTCAGAGTTTAAATATTTAAGATATATGTTGAATAAAAGGGAACGGATGATGCAGAGTGTAGTAGGAAAGTTGTGAATGGCAGGAAGGTGGCTGGTGTAATTAAATCCTTGGTGGATGTAAAGGACTAAGTCTTGAGTGCGCTAGGGTCTTACATGAGGGTATGTTGTTACATGTGTTAATGTATAGTAGTGAGACTTTGGTCTGGAATAAGAGGTATAGATATAAAGTACAATGTGTTCAGATGGACAATCTTAGGGGCGTGTTAGGTGTGAGAAGAATTGATAAAATGAGGAATAAACGTATTAGAGTTGTGTGGTGTGAAGAAAGGGGTAAATGAGAGAATAAATGAAAGTAAGTTGAGATGGTTTGGTCATGTTAAAAGATGGATGATAGTCGGTTGGTTAAACGGATGTATAGTGATGAGTGTGCTGGGAATCGACCGGCTGAGAGACCGAAGAAAAGTGGATTGGGTCAGTAAAGGAATGCCTGGAGGAGAGAAATGTGAGTTTGGCAGAGGAGAGAAGAAAGGAGCATAACAGGAGTGAATGGCGGGATTTTGTGAGGGGGGTACGATTGTAGCCCACCCAGGTTAAGGGATGAACCCCACATTGACGAGATGCCATAGTGATGGTCCGTCGCGGTCCCGTGAAGCTCTAGGATGGATTTTCTGACTGCGACGAGTTCTCACTAAAAAGTATAAAGGGTGCGGTAAGGCTGGGCTTTCTTTTCGACTTGCTTCATATTCTTCTACTACTTTTCTATTTCCGGTGCATGTTACGCACTTACCCCCAGTCTTGGAGAGAGAAGGTGGGTGATGATATATAATATATATATATATATATATATATATATATATATATAGACTTTATATATATATATATATATATATATATATATATATATATATATATATATATATATATATATATATATATATATATATATATATATATATATAATAATCGCAATTATATAAGATGTTAAAGAAAGAACATATAATGAGAAGGTAAAGAATTAACTGCCTTCTCTGGGATTGAACCACCGCATGTTGCGCGTGAGGACAATATGCCCGGTGCTATACAGCTGAGCCATCCTCCAACCCAAAAAAGTTGGATTCAAGAACAGTTATAAAGCAACCGAGTTCCCGTCAAGGCGACATCACCAGGTGTCCAGCCTGTCCTATCTCTCGTTCTTTATATTTTTAGATGTTAAATATTGCATAATAATCGCAATTAGATAAGATGTTAAAGAAAGAACATATAATGAGAAGGTAAAGAATTAACTGCCTTCTCTGGGATTGAACCACCGCATGTTGCGCGTGAGGACAATATGCCCGGTGCTATACAGCTGAGCTATCCTCCAAGCCAAAAAACTTGGATTCAAGAACAGTTATAAAGCAACCGAGTTAGTAGTAGGAGGGTCATTTTGGACACCGTAGCTCCGCCCCCTTTTTGACCTTGACTGACCGCTGGTCATTTTGACCAACGGTATTTTTACCTGACCTTGAACTTTTTTGGGCCCAATTTTTTACTCAGCTACCTTCATGGGTGTTTTTTTTTTTTTTTATTTTTTTTTTTTTTTTTTTTTTTTTTTTTTTTTTTTTTTAATGGTAATAACCTTGTTGACTTGCGTCCGCCATTTTGTTTTATAAAGCGTTTTGTTAATTTATTTTCATCGTCGGGATGAATCGCAAATTCATCGTCGCGTTCGTCGCGTTTAATCGTCGCAGTCATCGTCGTTGTCGCGTTTAATCGTCGCGTTTTTTAACAAATTCCGCAGTCGCCTCCACTGGCCCGAATCGCCCGTCGCATTTTATATATATATATATATATATATATATATATATATATATATATATATATATATATATATATATATATATATATATATATATATATATATATATATATATATATATATATATATTTATATATATATATATATATATATCCTACCAACTTTAAGGTGGCCTTCAAGGGGAGGTTTGAGCACCTGTTTGTGGACACATCTACACTTAAACTTCCTTACCACCTCAAGCCTTTTCGTCTTCAGCTGTTCGAGTTCTTTCCCGGTTATAAATCAAAATATATAGCCACCGAAAGGATACGAGCCCTTACCACGCGGTCAACTTTATGCCCTTTAGTCCCCAGGACCAAACGTGAGATCTGGTAATGAGATATTTTGAAATCAGGTCAATTTACCCGAGTCCGTGAATTCCCTATAATAATTATATAATAAATAATAATAATAATAATAATAATAATATATATATATATATATATATATATATATATATATATATATATATATATATATATATATATATATTATATATATATATATATATATATATATATATATATATATATATATATATATATATATATATATATATATATATATAGAGAGAGAGAGAGAGAGTGAGAGGGTGAGACAGTTTCGTTTGCGGTACATTTCGAAGTAGT
>JABUQX010078898.1:0-25012 GCA_015478945.1 Trachelipus rathkii
TTTCCAATACGTTTGGCAAGACTAACAAGTTGAAGCCTCCATTCACTCGGCAAGACATTGCCAGAATTTATTGGTTGAGTTTATTGTCGATTTCAGCACCAAAATCCATATATGTCAAAGTTAGCAAATTTTACCATTTTATGTCCCATCTATATACTTATAAATACATTGTGGATGCGATACTAATAACATCATATTTGTTATTTTGCAAATTTAGTTTCAACTAATAGTACTCACACCAATAGTACTCGCACACAGGTATTCGTGAAACTTTCCTCTCAATATAATGCAAGGGAACAAAGTAAGATATTTCTTCAATAATACCACGTTATCTGCATTCATAAAAGTACTCCTAGTCTTTCATTAAAAGATTTAAACTTGTAAAATAAATTCAAGATAAAAACAACAATTTCTTCTTCTAGTCACTATCCAGAGTTATTAATTTTAATATATATTTTCCTATTCACATAACTAGTGAAAAGCTTAATAACAAACTTCTTTCTCTATATAGCCTGTATAGCCTGAGTTTCTTTTATAGTAGCGCCTGTTTAATTTTCCAAAAACCTTATTAATATCTGGTGACATAACTGCTTTTAACAAAATGCTTTGATAGCTTTAAGTTACGTTTATCACATCAACACCATTCAGATTCGCCTTAATAACTTTATTACTCTTTAAAAAGGTTTCATATTTACCTTTAACAACTATATGCTAGATCTATATATATACTATATATATATATATATATTTATATATATATATATATAACAGTGGCCTACTTTGAAGGTTATAGTTCTCGATAAATTTTATGAATTAAAATTTTTACATATCATATCCGAATAAATAAATTGCAGAAGTAAATAATTTTATATAAATCTCGCCCTTTCAGAACACAATCTGTAAGTTCATAGTTACAAAAATACTTGAAACATCAGAGAAAAAATGAACATTAGGAATTTCAGCTTATTTTTTGAAGAATATGTAAGCGCATCATCGGAACTGGGTATTGAAAATTGCTGTACCAAGAATTAACAAATCCAAAAATACAGATCCAAATTCCTACTTCCGACCCCACAGACTTATAATCGCACATCCATTTTTATACCATTGATCATAAAATCAGCATTAGAGGAAGGTTTTTAAATTTTCCTTGCAATGTCATAATCCGAACGTGTAATGTTCATATACAGATAATAAAGTAATGCACATTATACAAGGAAATCGAAAGCCAAATTCAAATTAGTAAAAGCATATAATTTATGAGACAGTTAATAATACCATCACACACAGTCCCCTAAAAAACCAATAGATGGAACTAGTTCCCTGTTCCATTCACAATTCCATATTTACATCGTCGAAATACTAGCAATTACAGTGTTTAATCTTCAAGTACACTTCAAATATTATAAGACTTCTGAAAACCACTTGAGAAATACATATCGAAGATGAAAGCGATGACTTGCCCTCTCCATCATAATCAAATATTAATTAAAAAATGATAATGTTTTCTCGCACCTCGCCTCACTTTATATCAGAGGCCATACTTAACAATTTATGCCATTCACCATTGTGTGAACCGAATTTAATAATGTTGCCCATCCACTTTTAGTATATATAATACTATATATAATATATATACCCCTATATATATATATATTATATATATTACACACTTTACTAATACTATATATATATATATCATATCTAACAATATACTATATACTATATATACTATATCCCATATATCCCTCTAAATACTAATATATACCTCTATATCCTTTATCATATTTATATAATATATAAATATATAATATAAATATATATAGTATATATATATAATATAAGAATGGAATTTTGTTTGGCCCCCCCGAAAAAAAATTCTGAATACGCCACATTAATATATACTATAATATATATATATTTATATATATATATATATATATATATATATATATAATATATATATATATAGCTATAATTATATATATAATATATTTATATATATATATATATATAATTATATATTTATGGCATAATTACTAACTGATCATTAAATTATTCGAAAAAATACACTTACAGAAAACAATTACATATTCGAATCAGCGTATGAAGCTTATTACAGAATGTAAAAAAAAAATCTCGAAAGGTAGACCACTTACAGAAAAACAAATTACATATGTATCAGCTATAAAGCTTATTATGGTGGGATAAGCGTGAAGTTCAGGAAACATACTTTCTATTGGGCTCACCATGCGGACACGAGGGGGGGACGGAATCCCCCCTCGTCCACCTAGAGCCGAGAGACCCCGACTCCTGTTATCTATGCGGTCTACGTAGGTATTCGTTAGTTTTTAATCATTAAAACACTACATAAATAAGCTATACCACTGGTCAAATATGTTATTGTTTTCGTAATGGCTCGATACTTCTCAGATTTTTTTTTTACATTCTGGTAATAATCTATATACGCTTATTCCAATAGTAATTGGTTTTCTGTAAGTTCATTACTTTCAGATACTTCTACAATCACGCGTAATTATGCTATTAAATAAGTTATATACTATATAGTAATATATAAATATAATATATATTATATATAATCTATATATACATATATATATAATATATATATATATATTATATATATTATATAATATATAATATATATATATATATAATTATACTATATATATATACTATATCATATATATATATATAAATATATATATTATATTATAATATATAATTAATATATATAGTATATAGTATATATATAATATCAATTATATTATATATATATATAATATATATATATATAATACTATATATATAGTAGATAAATATATATTATATATATGAGTGAAGTTACCATAAGGAAGGAAAAACTATGGACTTTAGAGAAAAGTTTATTTAAAGAAAAGTGTCATAATTTATAATACTAATGAATTTTTGTGAGTTATTTTACATTTTTTTTATTTTTTTGTATAAATACTTCCAGAGACGCATCTGCCGTCGTACTTTTAATCGTGCAACATTTTTAGATGTTTGCGAGTCTATATTTTATTATTTTTTTAAACTAATGGACCCAAGGTATACGCACCGATGCAGGAGTGAGCGTCTCTCAGGCCTCCTGGAAACAGGTAGACTATTTCCCCCATCGAGGTCTCCGGAAACCCCGCTCTTTGGTATGGGGTCGCGGTCTCGCCCCTCCCCTACGGGGTATAAAAACGTCCCCCCCTCTTTCCGTCGCTCGAGCCCCTACTGGCCGTGTAAATATCATATAAAAGATTTTACGCGGCAAGTGGGGCTCGGAGCCAAGGAAAAGGGGGGGAAGTTTCCTACCGTAGGAGCGGCGGAGGAACCCCCGCGACACCCAAATACCAAAGAGCGGGCGGTTCGGAGACCCTCCCTGAGGGGATTATTACATACCTGGTTCCCCGGAAGGCCGAGAACCCCGACTCCTGCCATCGGTCGGTATACCCGTTCCAAAATAGGTTTAAAAAAAAATAAAAAAATAAATATAACTCGCAACATTAAAAATGTTGGCACGATCAAAAAGTACCACGACAAGCTGCCTCTGGAAAAGTAATTATATAAAAATAAAATTTTTTTATTTTCTTTTAAATACACAACTGTCCACATCTCTATAGTTAATAGGATAACTTTCTTCTAAATAAACTTACTTCAAAAAGTCCATATACCTTTAAAACTATTTTCAACTTCACTTATATATATATATATCGTATATAATATAAATAATAATAATATATATATACTATATATATATATAAAATATATTAAAATATATATATATAATATATATATATAGATATATATATAATTATATATTAATAATATTAATATAATTTACTATTATAATATATAATATATATACATATATATATATACTCATACATATATTTAATTACTATTTCTTGTGACTGTGAAGCTCTATTACTACTATAAAGTGTTCTTTCCTAATTTTATGTTTAATAACTAACGAAACTTGTTAAATATAAATTAATACGAACACAGCAATACGTTATAGTAAGGAATAAGGGCAAAATCTTATTAAAACAAAAAATGTTCGATCCATGCCAATCGATATGCTATGGAAGTGGATCTGACTAACAGACATGATCCTAAATTTGTTTGCAGTTAAAGGTTATATATAATTATGTAAGAGTTTCTTGTAAAAATAAAAATAATCTAATTTACTATATATAAGTATACATTATATATCAAGATGGGCAAAAATATTCATGAAAAATGGATAAAAAATTTGGTTAACTTGAGGGAAAAGTTTAATTATAAGCTAAAAATTAAATTTCAAAATTATAAATTTGTCCAAAATATATTACAATGATCCACTCTGAATTTTTCTGTAATATAATTAAATTAGTCGTGATTGAAAAATAATTGGAGCAATTTTCTGATTACCCAACCGTTTAATATCTGGATTCAACAATACGAGTTGCTGATTTTGAGCGGATGAGCAGTATATTAGATGAAAGTTTTAATTTTATGTCTTCTCCGCTATTCTGAACCATTTCAAAAAGTAAAAAATATCTCAGTGTAGATTTCTTATTATTATTATTATTATTATTATTATTATTATAATATTTCCAACATCTTAATTTTTAAACCTCCTGGGTTTTTGCCCTTAATAGAGGAGGCAAGCCTCTCCAGAAAGAGTTTTCCACAAAGAATCAAACCATTAACTTTCGGCACAAGACCTTATGCTTTTCACATAAGCTTTTAATAAGCTCGAAAGTTGACTGGAGTGAGCGGAATTTTTGTTAAAAATTATTTTATTTATCCAATTTTCCCTTTTTGCGACAATTAAGACAATAGTGCGCGTGTGTGAGTGTGTGTGTGTTGGTGTGTGTGTGTTGTGGTGTTTGGTGTGTTGTGTGTGGTGTGTGTGTTGTGTGTGTGTTGTTGTTGTGGTGCGAGGAGGCTATGAATACTAAAGTAGTGATTGGTAAAGACTTTTCATCGCTTAGATCTAGCTGATTACTACCGCATGCATCTTAAAAATGTATGATAGCTGTGAATTGCAGCAAAACCATTCTTGCATTCAAAAGGTAGGCTCCGGCTTTTACCTCACAAAGTAGCTAATTATATATATATATTATATATAAGTATATATATATATATATTATATATAATATATATATATTATAATATTATATTTATATATAATATATAGTATATATATAATATAGTTATATAATATATTTATATATATATATATTATTGTATATATATATATAATATACTAATCATATAATATATATATATATATTACTTATATATATATATATTATCTACTCGAGTTACCGCTTTTTCAATTGCAACCCTTACATTGAAGACCAATAATTACTATGAAAGTGATATTTCATTTCTCATTACATTGCACGAGATTGGACGATATTTTTTAGTTAGTTCGCAGGATGAGGAAAGTGATCAGGTAATGCAACACCTTCATGCCTCTGAGCTGAATAGGAGCAGACTGTGCAAAGCAAATTATAATCTACGCTATCTTCAAAATATTCTGGCAACTGCATTCCATTCTATTCCTGCTCGCTCCAAGCTGAGAATGTCCATTATTATTAGACCGTCTCAATATTCACCAGTGAAGGGAGTGAGTCTTACACAGCCTACTTAACTTATCTGCAAATATATTCCTTATAACTGTATAACTATTTTCTTCTTTTCGTCGTGCAGAGAAACCTTATTATTATGTATTATCTATTATTATTATTATTATTATATTAAAATTATTATTCTTGTTAATAAATTTAATCAATTAAATTATTACTTAAAAATCATTATTTCTAAATTATAATACTGACTATTATCTTATTATTATTATATTATTATTATTAGTATTATTATGTATTATTAATTAATGTATTATTATTTTATCTTATTTATTATTCTATTATTATTTATTATTATTATACTTCCTTTCAATGATTAATATTAACAATTTTTAACTTCTCTCTTTAGTTATTAACCTAGCTAACATAACTTTTACTTAGATGCAATATTTATTCAATACAAAAGAAGTAAAAGATTGTCCAACCAAATTTATTATACTATAACTGAATGAATAAGTAACGTCAGTTAATAGTATTAAATTCATTGCTAATGCATGCAAAGTCTGGATTGAATATCAATATATACATAGCGTATGTCACCCTCACAGTGACAGGATCTATGTAAGAATTTTCTCTGTTAATCAAGCTCTTTGTACAAGACAACTATACTAATAAAAGTGACAAAGCTTGACAGATCAAACCTTTCCTTGTAGTGCTCAAAGCTTCTGAAATGGGGATACCAACATGACTGTCTTTATGCTTGAAAATAGTGGATATAGGCAGACCTAATTTCAGCGTATATTATATATATATATATATATATATATATATAATATATATATATATATATATATATATTATATATAATATTATATTATATATATATTATACATATAATACTATATTATATATAGTATATATTATATATAGTTATATATATATATATATATATATATATATAATTATTATATATATATATAAATATAATATATATAATATATATATACATAATATTTAAAAAATATAAAAATTGAAAAGTGCAACGTTTTCAGAATGTGAATTACCTTAAAGTCTATATGAATAGCGGGAAAAAATTAAATTAAAATAATCAAATATTAAGAAGGGGTCCGCCCCACACAGACCATAAAACTTTCAAGAATGTTTCATAAAGAGTACTCCTCTGATTAGATGTAGTGTTAAAACAACCACACTTCTCAAAATTCATTATGAGCCTTAATATGATGAACAATTGGTTTTTCCCATTGTAATATAGAACAATATAGATTATAAGCATTCAAACCATCAATCTTAAGTTTTCAACTTCCTCCTTTACACTCCTTCCATATTTATTCCCACCCCCCCTCCCAAAACTTTTAAAGTGAAAGACTGTGACCCTATCACATTGGTTGAACAAAAACAAAGTTGAATTATACCATCATAACTTCTAGAAAACTATTGAGATAATCTTAGTCCAAACTAATTTTTTCTAGATTCTTTAAAGTGTTCACTTTATAGTTTTTTAAAGACAATTTGGATACCCTTCTACGGGAAAAACTTTACACTTAACTAATATTGTTTTTAGATTACTGACAATATTTTTTTTTGGGCTTCTAAATTATTTGAATATCCCATTCCACAATGCAAAATTTATACTGAATTCGCATTTTTGAGATTCTTCAGTGTTCATTTTATGATGTGAAGGCTCATAATTTGGGTGTTCTACTGTGTTGAATAAATTTTATATTGAACTTACTTTCCTTAGACTATTAAAGTGTTCATTTTATGATCTAAAGGCTCATAATTTAGGGTTTTATTGTGTTGTAACAAATTTTTTAGTATTGTAAAAATTTATTTGTTTTAGATTATAGGTGTTCATTTTTTAATGATTAATACCTGATAGATAAGGTAGAGGACGTGTTGAACAAATTCTTATATTGAACCCACTTTCCTTAGATTATTTTACATGTGTGGTCAAAAAACCTTTCCACTCTATAGGAGGGGGGGTGTTCTATTCTGCAGAACAAACTTTAGACCGAACTTTTTTTATTCTTTCGATTTTCTATTTGTTTTCTTTTTATGATTTTTAATGGGCTGGCGCATTGTGGGCGTTCTAATGTCGATCTATGTTTTGGCACGTAAAAACTTTTAGCAATTTTTCTCTTAGAACAGCATAAACGTACTTTTCGCTTATCTTTAATATGGTAACTTAGACGGTGTAGGCGGGATATCGCGTTCATCCTGCACCATTCTTTCTCTAGGCAACATCCGCATGAATTTTTTGCGGATATGCGATAGTATATTTCTCCGCAATATTTTGTACATCAACAATGACATAACTTGTTAGTATACACTCTGCCTGTGTTATTATTACAGTGCTAGGACGTGGAACAAATTAAAATGCACACCCGCACCAAACCATCTTTCCCAAGACCTCTGCCTCATTAATGAATGAGATTATTAGCAAATGGAATTTATAGTCCTTTATTTGCACTAGTATTTAGAATTTATTAAAATATGGATGTAGATTGTGCTTTAGAAGTAGCATCAATTTATGCATGGCTACTTTTTCATGCTGAGAGGTCTAGGTATCTACATTAATCATTACATTTAGACCAAACATATTTATAGCTAAAATATTCACTCTCACTCATGGAATTCAATCTAGTTGAGGGACAGGTTACAAGTAGTATTTTATATCTTTTGCAAAGTTATTCAGTCCATATATAAGCGTGATTAACATTTTGCTTAACTTTCTCAATCCTAAAGCATGATAGGATTAATACATTTTGGTATCCTAGTCCCGTTATTTTCTTTTGTGCAGATAGATTTTTTCATATCATTTTGACACATATATTCATCTTTTAGGTTAATGCGTTATAGTTTCTTCATCAACTATCTGGATTGTAGAAAATTCTTCAGCAAGTGGGAGTTCATAGTTTATACTGAATTTACTTTTTCTAAAGGGAATGTGTGTATGAAAGAGGTATTACTGTAGTATTACCAGTATTTTTCTCATCTATATAAATAGTGGTTGTTCCGTAGATGTATAATAGAGTAAATAGATGTTACGGATTTGGAAAGTTTTTGCATAACGGAAAGGCAAGGACTAAAAAGGATTTATGAGCAGATTATAGAAACTATGCTGCCAATAGATAGATAGTATTTATTGGGATATTGATTATACACAAGGAAATAAGACTGCATTTAAAAATTAGACTGTGTGAGATTATTCATGAATGTATTTAGATAGGTTGGGTGAGGATCAGGTTATAAGGATAGAGAAGTAGTTAAAATTTGAAAGTACATACGAGTCTCTAAGTTAGAACCTTAATTATAGTGTTGTAGATATTTCTTTTTATCTTTCTTAGCATCTCTCGTTGTGTTAATCTAATCTATACTTCATATCTTTTATAATTTCACCGTATTCTTTAAATCAACTTAATTAAACATAGGATACAATTGACATTTTATTGAAAATGTTTAAAATGTGTTTCATTTGCGTTGAGATTAATGGTATTCCATCGGAGGCAGAATGGGCTGGTTTTTTTTTTGGTAATTTCTTCCAAATCGTTTCATATGAGCTTTAATGCAGTGTGAGTATTATGTCATTTTCCCATTTTAGTAAGTAATGCTAGACTTGGAATACGTAATTACTGGCGTACCAAAGCAAAGAAGTTATTACTGTCAAGCACTACAATTATCTCTCTCACTTTTCCTATTCTACACTGAAATCGTTTCAGCGAGTTGCGATAACATAAGTAAGTTGGTTAATTCATATTGAGATTTAGTATGGACAACAGTATCTGTTTTCTCATATAGAATTTGACCATATACAAGCCCATTTTCATTTTCCATTTTCATATTACATTCTTTAGTATTTTTTTATTATAAAATTCTTTTTTCAATCTCGGGAAAAAAAATAGTTCGCGCAACATCCGCAATCAACATCTCGGATGCGGATCTTTAATAATGTGCTGATGCTCCGCGGATGCTGATGTTACATGCATCACTAGTATAAATCCGATTTGATGCTGTTCTAACATAGAAAGTATTAACATTCATAATATATATAAAGGTATACATATATTTATAACAATTACTTTACAATAAATTAATAAAGATTAAATAGGTGCAAAGATTAGTTTATATAACTAATTAATATTTAGATAGTAATACCATGATAATAATAATAGTGATTAAATAAATAATATATTATAATAAATTATGGTATAAAATGGCCTTCAATTGCATAACGAGAATTTTTCCGCTCAGTTTCGGAACACTTTAATTTTCATTTTCACCTTTAAATTTTTGTCTATGCCATGGTAAAAATTTCTGGGAATGGAAAATTTAATAATGAATATCAACTCTCTTTTTTTATATTACATAAACGGACTACTAATACTACTACATTATAATCATCATAAGCAACAAAATTGCCATCATATCTTATGACACTGGTATTTTAGTATAACTACTTTAACTAATAATATAAAATTATAAATTGATTGATTAATTTAATGTAAAAAAGTGCGATTTTATGTATTAATATTGATATTTAAAAGGATAAAACTTAAACTTCCTTATGAAGTTTATTTAGTATTGTATATTTTATTTTATTATATTGATTATTATATTATTATTTATTTATTATTATTATATATTATATATATTATTTTATTATTATAATTAATTATATTATTATCTTATATTATTAATAATTACTCACATCGTAATATTATTGTTAACAACCTCTTATAATATCCCCCTTATTAAGATAAAGGAAAAACCTCTCCAGGTAAAGTATTTTTCACACATTAATAGAAATTAAACTTTGACGCACATGATATAAGGCTTATCTCATCTTTTTTCCTCTTTTTCACATAAGGTTTATAAGCTCGGAAGTTGGACTGGGAGTGAGCGGGAAAGTATGTATAAATAACTATATTTTTAATGTTAATTCAAATTTTTGTGTGTATATGTGCGGTGATGATATGTTTAGTTAGGAGATGCCGTGTGTAGTGATTATCGCGTGTGTGTAGTGTGAGGAGGACTATTGAATATATAGTGATGGTAAAATTTCACATATGAGAGTATATTGCCGCTAGCTACTAGAAGAGCCTATCAATCTCACTAATCTCATAAACTGACAAGACATGACACGCTGAGAAAAAGTGATATATAGATCATTTTGTTGGAAATCTGCAACATGGACACACACACTTATTTATCCGCATCAAATGGTGAGGAAAGCTGTAAAGGAAACACTATCTGGAGCTAAATATACATTCAGATCCATCGAGAACGTAACATATAGTCTTAATCAAGGTGATAAGAAATACCAGTTTTATTTGCGAATCCTTGTTAAATTTTATGTACTGGAAAATGTAAAAAACAAAACAAAATAAAAAAACAAAACAAATTCAACATAAAAATTGGCTATTTATTTTGGGGGGGAGCTGGGAGCATAAGTATATTATGATATTAATATATATGAGCATATATATATATATAATATTAATCTATCATAGTAATAATAATATATTATAATATTATTATATATATATTTATTTATATATATAAAATCTATGTTTACTGGCTAAACATTTTTTAACCTAATAAATATATTTAGATTTTTTTAATAAAATATTTATATTTATTACTAAACTTTAATAATATATAGTTATTATTATCAAGTATATTTATTACAAAATTTAATATTTGTATTCTTTCTCTCACGTAAGCAGTTATTATCATTACAGTCGTGAATGTAATGCGTTTTGTGAAATGGTTGAAAATATTCAAGTTAGTATGATATGAATTTTATTTTTAATATTCACAATAGATTAAAAGCGTAAGGAGAGAGGCATGGGAGAGTTGGAGAGGAATTACGCTATTTCTTTAATTCACCTTTCACCAGTAGTGTTCCTTCGAGAATTATATTGGCGGAGAAACGTTTTAATTTTTACGTAGTGCCTGCTTAATACAGTAAGCGGTATCTAATTTTCCACCTGAGGCTATGATCTTTAGTGTAAAAAAAGCAATTAATTTATATAGACAAGATTTAATCTATTTATTTTTAACGAAGTAACGACAATAAAAAGGTCTTCATTAAATAGGCTTTTATCTATATCATTATGATTACTTATATATTAATATTATTATACCAATATATTTATATTTTTAATTTTTATTTCTTTTTTACTTTTTCCTACTAAATTTTATACCACAAGGGATGTCAAAAATTGTAATTGTACTTTTTCACTGTAGCTATTGTAGTATTATTATTTTGATATATTATATTATAATATTATATTATATTATTTATATATAATAATTATATTATATAATATAATATATAATATATTTATATAGTAATATTTTATATTTATTATAATTATATATATTAATTATAATATATAATAATATATATATTATTTATAGTTATTTCATAGTATATATATAATATTTATATTACTACTGATCTGACGGAATAGTATGAATCACGGCATACTATATAAACAGCATGAGGTTAAAAAGAATAGAATAAGACTCGCAAAAGTTAACTCATATAGAAACCTTGATATATTAATATTATTTAATATAATAAGTATTAAAATTTGACCACTAAGGAAAAATTTTTACCCATTATTTAAGGTTTATGAAGGCGATATTATATGTCATATACACGTAAGAGTAGTGATAGTATATAGTATATATTATATATATTACATTATTATACCGTACTACGTTCACTAATTTTATAATTCAATATTATTTTTAGAAGACTCGTTTTGGCATTTCTCCATTTTTCGTTCGTACTAAATTTAGAATTGTCATTTGTGTCATAGATTTCAAGCATGGATTGCTGAAATGTCTTCCTATTTCCGGTAGCTGTTGTAGTTTTGAGATATGGAATTGTGGCTCTCTAGAGGCTGATCCTAGCTAACAATTATAATATTTATATTTTAATATATATTATTATATTTAATATTATATTTGTTTTATCGAAGACTTTAAAAATTAGATGCTATCTTGGTAACATATGTTAAAACACTTCCGGAATAATTATTGTATATTTAATTATATATTATATTATATATTATATTATATATATAATATATATAATTATATATTATATTAATTATATAAGATATAATTATTATATAATTATAATTATTTATATTATATATATTTTATTATATATTATTATTATTTTATCCTAATTTACAAACCTCGGAAACCTTTTATGATGTGTTTCTGTTGTATTTCTCGAGAAATATCATATATAATTGTGGGGTATAAATATATTATATATATTATTATATATTAAAGTAATATAGTATATATATATATATATATATATATAATATATATATAATATTAATATATATATATATATAATATAGTATATACATATTTAATATATATTAACAAATATATATAATATATATAGTATATAATTAATATAGTATATATATATATATTCTATTATGTTACCATATAGTGCTATATTTAATATAGTGTATACGTATTAATTATATATATAATATATGTTTATTATTATTCTACCATAAAACTCAAAAAGGACGAACAAGAAGGCTTTTCATTATAATCAATTTTATTTTAAATTAGGTATTATAACGTTTCTAGATTACCAAAACATTAAAATATTAACAATACGTTAATAAATAAATTCTGTAGGGATAATGTAATAATTAATATTATAATAAAAGGACTAAAATTATTATATTAATAATGAGATGGTTGATAACTAACGAAATCTTAAGATATCTGTAATGAATAATATATATAGCATTGTATAAATTAATATATAAATAATTAATTATTAATTATAATAATTTAATAAATAATACTTAAAATGCAATTATTATTATAGTATATCTTACACAATATATCTAATATTAACCAATTACGCTAAACAACTATGCCTTAACTAATATATTATCATAATAAAAATAATTAATATAACAGGGCGGATATTAAAACAGGAATAATTCAAATATCAAACAAAATGATAATGAGAGGTGCTCTAATAAGGAATATTGCGATAACTCACTAACAACTTAATTATTACTATAATTATTATACTTATAATAATATTTTATTATATCATAATTAAATTTTAATTTACGTACGCGACCTTGTTATTCTGTTACGTAATGATTTTATAAGTCTGTGTAATTTCCAACCCAGTTATTTTGATAAATCTACCATAAAATTTACCTCTCAACTCTAGTGACAAATTAAAGCCTTTTACTGTACAAATATATTATTAATAATTTAAGCACATTTTTAACATTGTGTTAGCATTATTTATAACACACAACGTAATTTATTTATGTATAAATAATAATTTATATAATATTTTTAATTTACACAAATATAAAATGTTTTAATAATTTAATTTTATAACATAGGATTTAAAAGGATTTAATATATAAAATTTAAAGTAAAGAAATAATAGAATAATATAAATATAGTATAATAATAAAACAAAACAATATTTATAATAACTCAAATATTATATTTATCGAATGGATGTCCCGCCACTAATATAATAGGAGTATCTTATCTCATATAGATAGTAAATTGCATAGTCTTCTCAACAGTAGCTCTTTGTTGTAGTTTTTGACGATACTGTGCATTAAGATGGCCTGGCTTATAAGAGGCTGACCCTAATATATAGTAGTATAATCATGTATAGGGATCGGCCTGAAGACTGTAAACACGTATATTATTGAATCTAGTACTTATTTCTTTTATTTATTAAGATAAGGCTTAGGTCTATTTATGAATTATAAGCTTCTCGGGCAGGAATTAGGGGGTTCCTGGATAGGCTATGAAATATTTTATAGGTTTGAACGTTTATATAATACTGTATATTTACTGTTTTATGGTATTCTGATACTGATAATTACTAGAAAAGACCTTATACTACTATATATATATATATATATTATATTATCTATATATTAATTAATAACGAGAATTATTGTTTACTACTTATTATTTGCATCCTCTTCTCAGAATCGGCAACCTATCATGCTTAGGCGCTGTCTGGTGTGCCATCTCATTAAACAGCGATATGAGGTCAACCAAACGATCGTTAAGATTAGCACTTGTATTGAATTAAGAAAAAACAGGACTGGCTCAGAGATGGCCAAAAGCAATTCTTTACTATGGTTAAAATACAACTATTCCTTCTCTATAAATAATAATATTTATTATGAATCAATACATTTCATAATCTTGTATTCATATTCTAATTCTAGCTATTTGGTATTTATACTTCTTAGATTTTTGTATTTATTATATTTTAATTTTTCTATACTTTGTATTTTACTTTATTTCTTGATATCAGTATCCTCTCTGTTTAAATCAACTGGGTTATAAATAATAGTCTTGTCATCTCTAAATTGTTAAGTGGGAATCAAAAATCCAATTGTTTTATACTAACTCAACCTTTTTTAAAATGGACCTATTCACACCCCATTTCTCTAAAAAATAATGCTCTATAGTATAATTTTTATATAACCATTATACTTAGAGGCCTTAAAAGAGACTTATGATATCTTTGTAGGTTAACTTTTACTTTAGGATATAAGTTAATTTATCGGGCCTTGTTGGCCACTTATTTATCGTCTTGGTGGTGTTGTACTCGAGAGTTCCTCTCTCCCCTCAATCATACCGGGTTTCTAACTTCTCTACCTCAATCAGGGAATTATCATAGGTTGTTCTTGCTTTTTATTTTTATTTGATTAATGTCACATTATTCTCATTTTTATTTGGTGGGTTATTATCATTGGTTACGGGTTTTATATATCATTTTTTAGGTAATTTGTTTTTATAATTTTTTCCTTTTATTTTTTTTATTTTAGAATTTTTGGTCAGTTTGTATCTTTTCTTTTATTTGTTTTCAATTAATTATATCTATCTACTCAGCATAATGGTTTTTCGTTTGGGGAAATTATTTTATCTTATTTATTTTTATCATTATTTTATTATTATTGATTTATTTACTTATTATTTCATCTTATATTATATTAATTATTATTATAATTTCTCTCTTCAAACTCATTTTGAACATCCTTCTTTTATTTAATTCTCTTTTAATTTAATGCTTTTAAGGGTCTCATTACATGGGATATTCGAATCTTCAATTCGCAATTTCTCTTATCTTAAGGTTGATCTTCTCATAAGTTCTGCTCTCTATCTTTATGTTGATGCTATAAGCCTCGCTGTTTGATCGATAAAGGCACATATTTTTCGTTCGTATGAATTATCAATTGTCCCAACAGATCACTTTTTGTCTATACTTATTTCCCATTTTGATAGATACATTTATTGTTTAACATTTACTTCGCAACCTATTTTCAATTATAGGTCTGGTTTTTAATAGTATTTTTATTTTTATTATTTTATTCATTGATTTTAAATATACGCAAAAATTCAACAAATTTTCATAAGGGAGAATTCGTAGAGCAGTGAGTAGGAGAATCCCTTGTATAATTAAGGATATAGATTACTAGGGAGGACCTATTTTGAGACCCCACTGAAGCGTATATTTTAAGTTTATTTGCGATCTGACATATATCATCTTATTCATGTGCGTTTTCTAAAGACGCTTTATATTTCTTAGTTTCGACCCTCGCTGATCACTCGTCGTTTCTTATACACTCGATTCCTTTTTTTTGCTTTTTGTCGATCTCTGCACTTCCCACCAACTTTTAAATAAAATCTAGTCAGGCTCGAGGTTAGTACAAATTCGATTTCCATTTTATTATTATATATTTATAGTTAATATAATATTTAGCAGACAATGTTCTTTTTTACTATTCAATATCTATACTAAATATTTATATATATTATATTTTAAATTAATATTACAGTATAAATATAATATTATTATTATTCTTAGTATTATATATATATATATTTATATAGTAATATATATATATTATATATTATAGTATTTATATTATATATGATCTTATATAATCTTTAGATATTTATATTATTATATATATATTAATTAAATTATAATATATATAATTATATATATTATATTAAAATTATTAATATATAATTATTATAAAATTATATTATATATGATTATATATATATAGTATTATTAGCTTAGTAAGCGCTTGAGAGTGCATATATTTTGAACCTATTTGAATAAATTATTAGCGACGGATAAATTTAATTATTATATAGGCCTCCTTCCAGGAAGGGTAGAAGGACATCGGGAACCATCAAAGGATCTTATATAGAGATGCTATCTAATCAGGGATAGGAACATTAAGAGCTGACTAAATGAATAAGTGTACATGTAAAACAATCGGGACGAATACTAAAAATATATAAAGACTAAGGTTGGCACAATCACCTACCGCGTGCTTTCGTTTAAGCGCCATTTTTCTGATGCAATCCGCTTTGATTTTACGATCAAAGATTTTTACATTATTAGCGTAATTTAGCTCGTTAAAGCTATATATTTTTTACTTTGTGATAAGTGGTAAGTGCCAATTTTGTAAATTACAAAGTTATTTTGAAATCTAAATGAAAATTACGTGGAATTCTGCTATTTAAGTAGGCCTACTAGGAGAGCCCAGGAGTGAAGTGATTATATCGTGATAATTTATAATATATTTTACCATCCATATTAGCTAGTTTATTCTCATGGTAGCAGGCCTTGGATTAGGCATAAACCAAGGCCTATTTCTTTCTCAGGGACTTTCCTAGTAACAAACCTACGCCAAATTTTCCTTTTGTACATATGCACTTCTAAATTTTAGTAGGCCAATGTAGGCCCTACTTGTATGATAAAATAACATTTAAATATTTATTTTTTTACTATCATTATTTATATACTATCATTATCTGTATTAGCATATTATTTATAGTTTTTTATTATTACCCAGGTCTCTGGGGTTCCAATTCCAGTTTTACTTCCAACACTGCAAATATACATTCAAAATTGCTCGCTTGTTTAAGCATCCTTAACCGCTGGAACTGTATGCACGAACTTCCATACTTTTCATACTCTATAATGATCGCATTGCCTAAAATATATATATAATATATATATAATATATTATATATAGTAATAGTAAGAAAGTATATATATAAATAAGAATATATATATATATGTTAGTGTGTTTTAGTATTTATGTACGTATTATTATTTTTTTTAGTATTATGCGAAAATAGTAAAATTTTTGATAATAAAGATGCTATAGAGTGCGTTTTTTTTTTTATAGTTATCAGTTTTATGTTATATAGTATGGGTGGTGATATTTATTATATAGTATATGTATATACAATTGTAATATATTGTTATATATTTTAATATATTATATTGTTTATTATGGTGTATCTATGATATGGTATATTAGGTGGTTATTTAAGAGTGGGTTTGAGGGTTTTTTAGGATCGTTTAGGATTAAGGGTGTAATATGATATAGTATTATTGTATATGGAGCTGTGCGGTTATGATTACTATTTATATTGTAGGTTGGGTATATATGTAGTGGGTATGTGATTTGATAAAGTATAGGAGATAGTAGTGATTAGTTATTATTTGTAGCCATTGATTAGTCTGTGTGGTGTGGGACCACAGCACGGACTGGGGTTGTGCCGCTTTTCTAAGGTAGGGGCAAGAAATAATATATAGCTGAGAAAACCTCACCAATGCCTCAAGCCTAATGACGTGCAAATCCTTAGGAGCGCAGACGTGGTTAAAGAAGGGAAGATTAAATACAGTAGGGAAACAACAGAAGATGGTAAAGGATTCCACAGTGAACAGAAGTGCGCTGAAGAGAAGAGCACCACAACGAACGAGTCGATTTCAATGCTCTGCCAAAGTCATGGCGAAAGCAAGGTACTCCTTGTGCTACATAGGCGACGCAATGGAGGTGAATGCAAGCGGCCAACTTCCCCTGAGTCATCTACCGCTGTAAGTACCAATAGAAAAGAATAGTACGCCAACACGCTTCACGTCGCAGGAGAGTAAGGATCAAGAGAGTTAATAAAGTAGGGGCAACAGTTAAGTTAATTCTAGCTTTAGAGCTCAGGCTCTTATCCAATATAAGGGTGAGCCGGAACCCCCCAGATGTTAGAACAGTACTCCAAAACAAGGGCGAATAAGAGGCCCTTATAGAACTGGAGTAGCTGTGCAGAATGAAAAAAATTCTCCGCAACCTGAACAGAACTCTCCAGTTCTTTAGGCCACCGTTAAACATACTGTTGTGATAAGAGGTTCCAGACAATTTTTTGTTTATGTTCAGACCAAGAATCGTTTATGTTGTCACATAGGTAGACTTTAGAACGTCGGTAAGAAATAGGAAAAGTTAGGAGGTGTTTTGAGAAGGAGATGTGAAGAATTTGAGTTTTAAAGTGTTAATGTTCACAAGGTTGCGGCGCCCCCACGGAAAATCCCATCCAAGTCGGCAAGAATAGAATGAGAAAGCTGAAGATGAGAGGCAACTCAGGTTCTTAGAGGGAATGTAGATTTGAAATGAGTGGAAGAAGGTAGAGTTTGAGTTGTCGGAATAGAGGAGTGATCGAGAATTAGAAGGAGCAGTGCTGGGAGAGATCGTTGAGAAAAGTAAGGATAAAGGGAGATCAAACAGAACCTTGAGGAACATTACAATTAATAAGAAAGGAGAAAGAAGTTGCTCCATCAACAAGTTCTTTATATGGAGCGACCTAGAGAGAAAACTTGAACAAGAGTAAGCAAGAAGAGTAAACCCATAGAAAGAGAGCTTTGAGAAGTAGCGACGCATGCCATACTCGATCAAACGCCTTTGATATATCGAGGTGCCAACACCCAAGTCCCATAGTCCCTAAGGGACAGAGGACCAATAAAATCAAGTAGATAGGATAGTAAGAACCATTTGACTCTCGGAGCGTCGAAACCCATAACTGATGTAGGCTGAAAAGAAGTTATTAGAGCTCCAGAGAATCCATGGAAAGAAAAGTTAAGGAAGATTTCAAAGACTTAATAAATATGCAAGTGAGAGCATAGGACGATAGTTGGAAGGATCAGAGCAGCTGCCCCTTTTTCGGATGTGGCTGGACAATATTGTGCTCCATCTTCTGTGTACTATATGTACATTTTACTATGCTAGAATTTTTTTATAACTTTTTAGTTTTTTACTACTAAGTAAAGTGTCTCTATAAGAATTCTGATCTCGTTCAACTCGACTCTCCATGCCTTAATACTATAGGATTAAGGCATAGAGAGTAGAGTTGAACGAGGGAAGGGGCCAGCACTTAATAATTTTATTTTTGCGATGAAAAAACTAAAAAAGTTTATAAAAAAATGTACAATTAAAGAATCAAAAGCAAGGAAATCGATTATACTTTAATGAATAATGTAGAAAATGAAGAGAAAAGTCAACACACCCTAAGTGCATAAATTACTAACTCTAGCTCAGAATACCTAATTGAACGAGATAAGTTAAAGAAATTACAAAATGGTTACTAAAACACTGACCTATCAGATCTCAGCTATAAATAATATCAAGTAACAGAAATAATCAGTCACAAAAAAGTAAAAAAAAAAAATAAAAATCTAAAAAATTACGTTCCGAAACGACGTCTTTTGTAAATGCCAAATTCACTTGCAAATACAGCAGATTATAGTAGAGAATGGGAAAAGCATAAGTGGAACACAACCTCACCACAATCTAATAAGCATTTGTGCCCTCACTCATTTCCACGCAACTACTAAACGAATAGAGTATATTATTTCAATTTGAATTATTTATGCAATAATTACAATATTTTGAATAGAACAGAAGAGAACATGTAGATTCAATACTTCTATTTTTCCTTCGTTAATTAAAACAATAAAAAATATATAAATAAATGAACAAATTAATTATATATTTGGTCTTACCTTGAGTTTGTCGTTTTCAAAGATTTTTGCTCTTTTGAAGTAGTTTCCTTGAGCATCTATACAGCAATTTCAGGCTGTAGTAATAGAATAGGTTGATAGGTTGAAATAGTTTGAAAAAAAGAATTGACAAAAATAACTTTCAAATTCTTTAACATTTTTGATATATCTTTATTCCTGATATAATTCTTGAGAAAAACATTTTCTTGGTTTTTTGATACTTGGACAGTCAGAAACAAACAATTATCCCGAACATTGTGCAAAGTTCAAAATCCACTAAATAATAATAAGGAATTTTAATGTAAGAATACTATGAGCTTTATATCCTATCATCTAAATACGGTAGTAAAATTATAAATTATAAATGAAGCTTGTGTTACTAGGTGAACTGCATGTCCTACTCCCTTGCTGTGGCATGGAAACAAAATAATCTTAAGTGGCTCAATTACTATATTGCGAAGATTGGCATTTGTTAAGTTCTTTACAACAGATGGTTCGGTAACTGTTTCGTGTTTCCAATCTATCATGTGTGAATAATCATCTGCATTAAAGTTTGGTGTTTTTGGCAGTTCAAAAAACTCTTGCCTTTGAATTGCCCTTTCTGCTTCAATGATACGCTGAAGACCTAAATCCCTTTATTTTCCTTTTAATGTCACTAGCATATGCAAGTAAATAGTCTCAGGTATGACAAGTATGATTGTTGTTTTTTAGTTACATACTGCCCATTATTCACTGCCAATAATTTTTGTCTAACGTTTATATATGTAGGCACATTCCAGGGTACTAAAAAGTTATGGCTTCATCAGTTGCCTTTGGATGAGACTTTATCCAAAACCACCCCGGTGCGTAAACTTTCATTATTATATTTACTAGATTTTGTGGAGCTTTGCTTGGAAGTTGTGTAGAAACTTATAACGTAAGATCCTGTTTGCTTTTGTTACTCACCTGGCATGATGAAGGGTGCCTGGTGATTTCTTGGCTGTTGATGGAGGCATATGGCTAGATTTTATACTAATGCACATTTCATACAAATATGTTTGGTCAGTACTAAATTGTTTTACTATATCTTCGGGTATCTCTCTAAGGTTGCTGTTTACATGTTCAAAATTAACTACCCAACTTATATAGGTCTTATTCAATTTTTTTCCCAATAAAATTTAAATGTTTTGGGCCTGATGTTTGTCCATCAATTGACTGGAAAACGTGTCTGAATGGAAGTTCATTTGCATGTAAAAGAAAAACTAACCTGGTATTGTTCCAATAAAGTATGAAATCAACCCAAAACCCAAACCCAAACTCTTCAATGTAATGTGAGTCGAATCGCAAAGAATTCTTTTAAGGAGTTTTTGTGATATTAGTAGTCAAATTGAAAGTATTAACATTTCGATCAGAAATTAACATTATGGCGTTGCCATATCTTGGTTAACATGAGTTCATGTAATATCATCGTTTCTCTGACAATAACATAGTGTTCCTCATATCAGTTCCAGCTTTTGTTTAAGTATGTATCTTTCTGTCGTCCCGAATGCCCAATGCATCAATTGTTTTAGAGTTTCGCAATTGCAATTCTGATGCCATTCGTGGGCCAACTACGTTTTCTCTCCCTTTTCGAAACCTTTTCCTATCCAACATACTGTTTTGCATTAAACTCGATATGTTCCTTTTAATGCTCCATTCACACTTCCTTGCTTATGCAATAAAACTTACAGGGTAGTTGTCGCTATCATTGCTAAATACCTATATCTATTCTGAATATTATTTCTCTAAGTTCAAATTCGGAAGAAATTCACATCATTTTCGCCTTTTCTTTTTTCCATTGCATCTTTCTCTATATCAGTCAAAGTTATTCCTATGTTGGGTGAAGTTGCAGCGGAAATTTCCCCCGCTCTTGTCGTGGACAACTACTCAAAAATATCCCACCCCTCCAATCAGACTTACACAGTTCGTTGACCAACTAAAGGTTACAATTTTCTTGCGCCTTCTTCTCTGCACCTGGTTACTGTTTGGCTTATCAATTGTTCTCTAGTGAGTTTTCCCTTTCTTTTTGATCTACAAATGATTCCCATTTCAATAATAGGTGTTCTAAATTTGCATCTGGAATCAGTTCTTTGGATTTTTTTATCATAACCGTTGCATATGCAAATGTCAAACACCTAGTCATATACTTTACTGACAGCTTTGAAGTCATCATTTCGCTTCTTGGGAGTAACTTATTAGTCAAATCTGATTCTATGGTCTTTGTGAATTCTAATAGCTATTTGCCTTCATTTTGTTGTTATTGATTGGAAAGCGTAAAACTCGTCCAAAGGCTTCCACGTCTTGGCAGGACATTGCTTTATATCTACATCTGCTTCTGAAGAGTCAATCGAATGTGGAAATTTCACCAATCGAAATAGTAGAAAAGAAACGTGCAAATTGATTTGTTTCTGGTAGTACATATTGATTTTAATTTTTATTATTTATCTAATTATAGAAATATAATATATATAATATAATATATATTATTATATTATAATTATTATATATATATGATATAATATTTATATTAATATATTATATATTATAATAATATATAATTATATTATATATATACTATGTATATATATTTTCATATGATATATGTATATAATATATTATGATATTAGGATATATATATATATTATATATAGATATATTTAGTATGGGGAGGATTTCGCAAATTTCTCAGCCGAGCCGGATTCCGATTCCGATAACCATCAAAAGTGCCGATGTTCCGATTCCGATTTCCCGATTTCCGATTCCATTCCAATTATTTATAATATAAGTAATATAATAATATTATATATATATAGATTATATTATTATATAATATATATAGTATATAATATATAATAATAAAAATATATATTATATATAGTATAATATATAATATATAATAATTATTTACGGGGATTTCGTGCATAACCGCACAATTATTTGTACAATTCAACATCTTAAGGGTAAGGGTTCAATTCCCTTGAAAGCTCATGTGATTTTATATATATATAGTATATATAATATATATATATATATTATATATAAATAAGATATATATAATTATATATAAATAATAGTATATAATATATGTACGTATATAGATATATAATATAATATTATATATAATTAATAGATGGCAATCATTGAGAACAGTTGAAAGAGTGTAAAAAAGCAAGGTAATGCCGGGAACCTGCTTGTATAGACCTGCAGCCATATTAGGTTGCATATCCTTTACTTAACAGGAATTTTATTAGCATGGGAATATTTGAATTCTTCCATAGACATTTTGAAGACAAACGACTAATATTAGATGCTGTTGTGGAAGATAGCGTGAGATAGGTGAAACTCGAAGGATGGCATTTTGTTCTTCATATGTTAGATAACCAATGAGCAGGTAAACTTAAAAAATGAGGTATTTGCATCGTATCAGCTGTTCCATCTCATTCGCTTGTAAAAGAAACAATATTCCCCTGCATTAATTCTGTTTGTATTAGTTCTCACACATTCATATAATTTTCGACAATAGTTTCTTTTTATATATTCTTCTTTGAAGGAATTACATGTTTGGGGCACACTATGATTGATCATCTTAGAAAACCAATGTCTGTCACTATTGAAAATGTTGGATAATGCAGCGCGACAGTTCTCCAATACGTACTGTGGAATCTTGCTTGATTTAGAGTCATTTTATAGTGCCATATTTTGGTTTGTTAAGAGTGTCAACAAAGTTGTTGCTTAGAACATTGCAACTCAGTTTTACTCCTTTAGTTTCTGAAATATTTACCGGTTAGAGATCCTTTCAATTGAAACATGACAGTCTTTGTCCTTTTCTTCTTTCCTTAATTCTTTTCGGATGCCTAGTATTATAATGTTTAAGCATATGTTGTGTAAAGCCACCTCTATTGGGTTTCCTTCTTGATGTGGATTTGTTGCATAATTTGAAAATAGTTTTTGATGACATCCTTAGCAGTCGAAATAATTTTCCATGCTAAAACTTTTGATTTACCAAGGAATAAAATCCTTCTTTGGCTGGTTATTGGTAACTGTTTGCCATGATTATTTATGTGTATAGCAATGTTAATTTTAAGTTATTAATTAAATTTTTAATATTTTAGTAAAATTTAAAATAATAAAAATCTGAAAGAGTAAATTTAGAAATATATTATATATATATATATATAATATATAAATAATATATATATATATATATATATAAATTATATAATATATATATAAAATAATATAATATCTATATAAGTATATATATATAGTATATATATATATAATATAATATATATAATATAATATATATGATTATTTAGCATTTTACCTACAATTTATTCATAATTTTAATACAAATATAAAAACAGTTTCCAGTTCGGGACCTAATTATATATTTTTTTAGAATGAGAACAATTTCTTGTGCATACAAAAACTGATACAAACAAAAATTTAAAGTTCTATT
>JABUQX010078899.1:2500-10000 GCA_015478945.1 Trachelipus rathkii
AATTGACTGTTAGGATCATATACTAGAAATATATAAAAAAAAACAAAAAAAAATCAAAACTCACGGAGTCTAAAAAACGTAATTTACTATATATAAGTATACATTATATTACTTATTATATAATATATATATTCTATATATATACGCTATACTGATATATATATATATATATATATAATAGAATATATATAATAATAATGTATAAATATATATAATATACTATATATAATAAATATATATATATATACATTAATATAAATATATACTATATACCTATATATACTATTATACTATATATAAATACTAATATATATATATATTAATATATATATTATATATACTATATATATAGATATTATATATATCATATATATATATATGTATATATATAGTTTATATTATATATACTATATTAACAGGTCTTCTTTGGGGTATGGCCGGTTGTAGGACTACCCTTGGCTAAAACCAGAAGTCTCGACGAGAAAACTTGAAGAATTAAAGACGAACTATGGAAAAATCTTTTGGTATGATTTTCCTCTTCTTCTTCATTATTATTATTATTATTATTCATTATTATTATTATGTATTATATTATTATTCATTATTATTATTATTATTACATGATTATTATTATTAGATTCTTATTATTCTATTATTATTATGCTATTTTATTATATATTATATTATTATTATTGAGTATAGTAGTAGTAGTGGTAGTCAGGAAAATCCGAAAGCGATAAAATATAGGTTTATGGTGTGGCGGATATTTCAAATGACATTTCTCTTTTGCTGTTCAGATTCAGACTCCTCTTCCAGACAACACCTTACGGACATTACCTTATAACCCTGTGTGTGGGGGAGAAAGAATAGACCAGTTCGTATGTTCTGAGTGTCGTAGAAAACGACTAAAGGGTCAATGGTAGTTGGGTTGGCTATTCACTACCATATATCTCTTGCCAGGAAGGCAAATGCATGCCTCGGAGAAGCTCGTGATCGCTGTAAGCGACCTTCTCTATCTTTCGGCGAAAATGTATGAATCGTATGGGTATATGGAATGTTAGAGGAATAAATGTTGAGGAGAAGAGGAGAGAGGTGATAGATGTATTTACAAAAGGTAAATTTGATTCACTCGCAGTGACTGAAATAAAGAAGAGAGGAAAGGATGAAGATGAGTGGTATGGTGTGAAATGTGTGTATGCTAGTGTGGAAAGGAATAAGAGGGGAGAGAAAGATTTGCAATTCTGATGAGTGATCTGTGGCACAGAGCTATGGTGGATTTTGTTTGTGTGGGTACTAGATTTCTAATGGTTAAATTTAAGCTTGAAAAAATCAAGGTATGTGTTTTGATATATGGTCCATCTGAGAGATAATCTGAATGATGTTTTGGATGGGGTGGGTATGAGATTCAAATTGATTGTGTTGGATGACCTAAATGGTGAATAGGTAAATCAAAAAGGGATGGTATAACAGGTGGCTTTGTGATGACGGGAGAAAATGAGAATGGTAGGAAGGTGATTGATTTCTGTGAGGAAAGAGGCGTGTGTGTGTGTGTGTGTGTGTGTGTGTGTGGTTGTGTGTTGTGGTGTGTGTGTGTGTGTGTGTGCTGTGTGTGTGGTGTGTGTGTGTTGTGTGTGTGCTGTGTGTGGTGTGTGTGTGTGTGTAAGTAATACTTTCTTTAAACACAAGAGTATTATAGTATACTAGAGTTGGTGTAGGTACAGAGGGTATCACGATTGAGAAAAAATATGATGATTTTGCCGATGACGATTGAGATTGTAGAAGTATGTGATTTTGGATGTTAAATCAGTGAGAGGGTTATTGATGGGAGATTATCGTATCATCATGTTGTTTTATGTAAGATTACTTAGTGGGGGCTTGGATGCCGAGAGGTAGATGTTGAAAGAACAAGAGTTTTGAAGAATTAAGAATAGAAGCTAAGTGAACAAGGTAATAAGGATAAGTATTTAAGAGCTCCTGCAAACAAATCAGTTGAATGCGAACAAGTTGAAACCTAACAAATCTGGACGCAAATTAAGGAAGCGTCTGTAAGTAGAGCAGGAGATGTATGTGGATGCGCTCAAAATAGGAAGTGAAGAATGTTTAACTGTGAGTTGGTGGAATTAAGATGTTGATGCAAGCTGCTAGAAAGTAAAAAAGAGGCCTGGTTGAATGAGCTAAAATCCAATGATGACGTCTAAAGGGAAAGGTTTTTGAAACTATATAAGGAGGATTAAAGGAAGACTAACTGATGCATATATAGGAGGAAAATGAGGTAAATGAACAGTTTGGAAGGAGGATGAATGGGGACTTACAATAGGAAGCTCTTTTGGAGTAAGGGGAATATCCATGCCAGAATAAGGGCGCAATCTGCTCCTGTGCAATAATGAATAGGGATGTGCTATTCGTAGCCTGAAGAATGGATGTGAGGTTATTATGGAGGAAACACTTCGAAAATCTGCATAACATTGACAGTAATGAAGAGGTAATAGTTAATGTGTGTAGGTTTGATGGTATAAAAAGGGATAGGTATTTTGGGGATGAGGCAATTAGTAAGGAGTTGGTAATTGATAGAGTGGGAAAGTTGAAGAATGGTAAATCTGCAGGCATAGATGGAATTACTGAAGAAACGATCAAGAACGGAGGAGAGATGGTGATTGATTGGATTTGGAAGTTGTGTAACAAAGCGTTTATGGAGAGGTATAATTCCGAAATTTTGTGGGAAAGCAGTAATAATACCCTTATATAACGGTAAAAGGGATAAGGGGAACTGTGGGAACTATAGAGTATAGAGGAATTAGTTTATTGAGTGCTGTAGGAAAGATATATCCTGGTATTTTGGTCAAAAGTGTTCGTCGAGTGATCGAGGGACTGATTGGTGAAGAACAAGGTGTGTTTAAAAGTGGCGGAGGATGTTTGGAGCAAATCTTTACATTGAAGCAAATGATTTAGAAAATGAGAGAGAGAAAGAATAAATTGTATTTAGATATTATGGATTTGCAACATGCGTATGATAGGATTAATAGGGAAACTCTATGGCAGGTGTTAGTGATATATGGTGCTGGTGGTAGGCTTCTGAATGGAATCAAAAGTAGAGATTGGGTGGCAGGGGTAAAGTGCTAGAATGATAGAGAATGTAAGAGAGTGGAGGGTGAACCATTTATTTTATGTGGATGAGTTTGCTTTGTGTGGGGAATTTGAAGAGATTTTGAGAGAATTGGTAGAGGAGTTTAGCAGGGTGTGTAAAAGGAGGGGTTTAAAAGTAAATGTAGATAAGAGTAGCGTTGAGGTAGTGAGTGAGGGGACTCCGTGGTGTAGCTTGTGGTTTTCACTCTATGCTCGTCGATCTTAAAATTTTTAGGATATATGTTGCATGAAAAGGGAACGGTTGATGCAGGCTGTATTGGGAAAGTTGTGAACGGTAAGAAGGTGGCTGTGAAATTAAATCCTTGGTGGATGTAAAGGGAGTAAGCCATGAGTGCGCTGTGGTTTTGCATTAGGGTATGTGGGAAAGAGGGTATGTTGTTACCTGTGTAAAATGTATTGTATGAAAATATGAGGGTCTGACTGAATAAGAGGTATCATATCTCGTAAGGTACAGTGTGTTCATTAATGAACAATCTTAGAGGGCGTGTTAGGTGTGAGAAGAATTGACAAAATGAGGAATGAACGCATTAGGGAGCTGTGTGATGTGATGAAAAGAGTAAATAAGAGAACATATGGAAAGTATGGATGATAGTCGGTTGGATGAGCGGATGTATAGTCGTAGGGTGCTGGGATCGACCGACGAGTGGGGAGACGAAGAAGAAAAGAGTGAGATTAACGTTTAGATTTAAAGGATGCTAAAGGAGAGGGAATCGTGAGCTTAGCCAGATGCGAGAAAAGAAAGCGCCTGGGCTGCGATAACAAGAGTGAATGGCTGGGTTTTGTGAGGGGGTATGGTTTTGGGACTGCCCTAAGGGATAAACTCTGCATTGGTGAGATGCCACATTGAGGGTCCGTCGCAGTTTCGTTAAACCCTATAGGTGAGTTTTTCTGACAGTGACGAGTTCTCACTTAGGGGTATTCTTCTACCTTTCGTTTCCGGTGCATTGCACACACCTTACCCCCATTAGAGGGAGGGATTCATTATTATTATTTTATTATTATTATTATTATTATTATTATTATTATTATTATTATTATTATTATTATTATTATTATTATTATTATTATTATTATTATTATTATTATTATTATTATTTTATATATTATATTATTATTATTATTATCTGTCTTTCTTTCTACTTGTTTAAATCCCCATTTTCAGCTGGAGAATGGGAGAACAGGTATTAGTTTTTATCAATGACTTTGAGTACATAAAAGAGAGCTTCAAAAGTAATGATTTGGCATACAGACCTCAAGTTGAATATCTCACATTTTTGATTGGAATATACAATCAAGGTAAGATTAAACTAATACTCATTCCTCTCTCTCTCTCTCTCTCTCTCTCTCTCTCTCTCTTTCTCTCTCTCTTTTCTCCTCTCTCTTCTTTCTCTCATCATCTTCATTCTCTCTTCTCTCTCCTCCTCTCTCCTCTCTCTCTCTCTCTCTCTCTCTCTCTCTTCTCTCTCTCTCCTCTCTCTCTCTCTCTCTCTCTCTCTCTCTCTCTCTCTCTCTCTCTCTCTCTCATTTATTTATTCATGCCTTTCTCCTCACTTGTTTCAGCTTGGAACTTCAACAAACACTAAATAAAGATTATAAGGTTATTAATACTTCGAACCCCTATTTTTCTATATCTAGTTGCTGATTTTCTTCTTAATAGTAACACTATAGAGGTTGAAAAAAGCTTGTGACACAAAACTGCTGGACAATCTTCACAATTTAGGGCCATTCTAATCCGTCATCATTTTAATTAAGAATTGACTTTTGTGTCTACTAGAGGTTCTTAGTTACTCTAAAAACCTTCCCATCTATTTCCAGAGTTTTTTAGCATATTTATCAAGTCTTCTTTGTCTTACTCTGTTAAAATGATTTGAATTGTCCAGAAGGAATGATAAAGTTCTTCTCGACCTCAATATCTGGCAACAATTATTCAGAAGCCAAATTTGGCGTTTCTTGTGCTTCCATCCTTAACAAACCTATATTATTCTTCAGAAATTTGCAATCTAAAGACAGTTGACACTTAGCATAGGAGAATTGATAGTTTTTATACTTTTGCTCTGTTCTTCAGAAGAAACCCGAAATTGGTATAAAAAATGGGAGGGACCCTCTCTGTTCCGGGGTTACATTTTTAGATTCCAAAATTTCTCAGTGGAATTGTAAGCTTCTCGTATTAACCATTACATAGTTAGATAGCAATGACTTACATATTAACTTTTACTGCTAACATTATTTTTTATAAATTATTTATTTATAAGTATTATAAAATATCCTATTGTGATTTCGTCTTGATAAATTATCAAAATTAAAACAATGGTTGCCATTGGCCTACTACATTTTATTTGTGTATCATTCTATTAATGCTTTAACATATTCCGCCATCTTTTTCTTTGGGATTTCTTCTTTCATCCATCATACTGCGAAGCTTTTAGCTATTTTCAGTCTTTCGAATATATACTTATCATTATACTGTAATGGCTTCTTGAATTTACCACCACTGTTGTTTGCTATCTTCTCTAGCGTCACTTTTCAAAGCTTCATAAATAATGCATCTAATCTTTTTGTAATCATCCTTCTTTAGTAACACTTGTGTTCGTTTTGGCATAGAGTTCCAGTAAGCATCATTTTTCAGTTTTAAAGTAACGTTCGTAACCGCAGGTCTATAACGTTTATAAAGTGCGGAAAATATTACAATTATATCTTTTTCCTTAAACTCCAATATAATTATTTCATTGGCATTCCTTATAAACCAATTAATAAACTGCAACTATGTGAATTGTTTATGATATAGGTATAGCAATGCCTCACGGCCCCTACTGGCAAACTGTCAGACGATTTACCCTACGCCAAATGAGAGACCTTGGGATGGGAAAGTCAAAACTAACATCGACTGTTCACTACGAAGCTTCCGAGCTTGTAAAAGCTTTGAAGAAAGATGCAGGAAAATCTAAACCTTTATCGAGTGATATTAGAGTTGCTGTTATTAACATTCTTTGGCAAATGATAGCAAGTAGGTCTTTTCAACTTTAAATATATATATTATATTATATATATATATATATATATATATATATTTATATCGTATATACTATTATTACTATCATAGTATATAACGTATATAGCTAGTATACTATGATCATCACGTACTCCGTATATATTATATAGGGTTGGAAAAAAACCTGGTGGTTTTAAAAAAAAAAAAAAACCATTTGGTTTTTAAAATAAACCAATGGTTTTTGTTTTGTTTTTGGGTTTTTATGCTTTTGATGGTTTTAATGTGGTTTGTATTGGTTTTATAGATTTTAAAGCAAAAATCACTACTGGAAACTGTTTTACACATGTGCTAACACATATTTTTAAAATTACCTTAAAAATGGTTGTTTATAAATTTCAAATTTTCCTGATAACTGTAAACTGGTATAAAATTATTTATTTTTGAATTTTACTCAAACTCATAAAGTACAAAATAAGAGGGTATATTATAATATATAAACTCATTATTAACATAATCATAATCAACAACCCTACCACAAAAAAAAACAACAAAAAAACAAACGCAAAAGAAAAGTGCAACAAAATTAACCTATAATGATATAGAAATGAATTCTTATTTACCTAATATATTTAATACTAGGAATAATATACTATATACTATATATAGATATATTATATTTATACTATACTATACTATATATTATATATATATATATATATAGTATATATATATATATATATATATATATATAATATTATATATATAGGAGAGAGAGAGAGAGAGAGAGAGAGACGAGAGAAAGAAGAGAGAGAGACGAGATTGAATACGAGAGAGAGAGAGAGACGAGAGAAGAGATTCTCATTTAAAAGTTCGAAATGAAATGTATCTAAAATTAAGAATCTTTATACGAAAAAACTAATTTCCCCTGCTTTAGCTGTTCCCAAACCTATTTTAATGTTGCTGTGCACAAGTCAAAAGTTGAAAATACCCTTTCAACATAGCCAGTTGACTCGAATGCTACATATTTTCATGCTTATTATTTATATCATTGACCTTCTCATTAATTTTTTCTTTGAGAGCACTCTGTTACCAAAGATTGAGGAGTTCACTGCTGACAACAGAAACTCATCAAATAAGGTAACTTTTATGAATGGAGGAGAATTTGCTCTTAACATTTTATTCCCTAAATTCCACTGCTTTTGAATAATCATCCTCTGGAAGTACTGTGGTCTGATATCTTGGATTAAAAATATATGTCAATAAGTGAGCTTCTGTTACTTGCCTGATGATACCTCCTTTTACTTTTTCTATAAATCTTGCTGTTGATCGTGGATAGAACTCTGTTTCTAGCTCCATCTTATCATATT